>JAWZTI010000701.1:0-22262 GCA_039880955.1 Chlamydomonas urium | reverse complement strand
TAAAAAGAGCGGAGTATTAAAGCATTTAAAAATGTTTGATTTTAAGCGGATAGATTATTTTAGGATCGTCGAAATTTTATATTTTCATATTAATGGTTCCTCAAACAGAAACAAGAGCAGGTGCTGGGTTTAAAGCAGGTGTAAAAGACTACCGTCTTACATATTATACACCAGATTACGTAGTAAAAGATACTGATATTTTAGCTGCATTCCGTATGACTCCACAACCAGGTGTTCCAGCTGAAGAATGTGGTGCTGCAGTAGCTGCTGAATCTTCAACAGGTACTTGGACTACAGTATGGACGGATGGTTTAACTAGCTTAGACCGTTATAAAGGACGTTGTTACGATATCGAACCAGTTCCAGGTGAAGATAACCAATACATCGCTTACGTTGCTTACCCAATCGACTTATTTGAAGAAGGATCAGTAACTAACCTATTTACTTCAATTGTAGGTAACGTATTTGGATTCAAAGCGTTACGTGCTCTTCGTTTAGAAGACTTACGTATTCCTCCAGCATACGTTAAAACATTCTCTGGTCCTCCACACGGAATCCAAGTAGAACGTGACAAAATTAACAAATATGGTCGTGGTTTATTAGGTTGTACAATTAAACCAAAATTAGGTCTTTCAGCTAAAAACTACGGACGTGCTGTTTACGAATGTTTACGTGGTGGTTTAGACTTTACTAAAGATGACGAAAACGTAAACTCACAACCATTTATGCGTTGGCGTGACCGTTTCTTATTCTGTGCTGAAGCTATTTATAAAGCTCAAGCTGAAACTGGTGAAGTAAAAGGACACTATTTAAACGCTACTGCTGCTACTTCTGAAGAAATGATCAAACGTGCCGTTTGTGCTAAAGAATTTGGAGTGCCTATTATTATGCATGACTACTTAACAGGTGGTTTTACAGCTAACACTTCATTATCTAACTACTGTCGTGACCACGGTTTATTATTACACATCCACCGTGCAATGCACGCTGTAATTGACCGTCAACGTAACCACGGTATCCACTTCCGTGTTTTAGCTAAAGCTTTACGTCTGTCAGGTGGTGACCACTTACACTCTGGTACTGTAGTAGGTAAACTAGAAGGTGAACGTGAAGTAACATTAGGTTTCGTAGACTTAATGCGTGATAACTACGTTGAAAAAGACCGTAGTCGTGGTATTTACTTTACTCAAGATTGGTGTTCTATGGCAGGTGTAATGCCAGTTGCTTCTGGTGGTATCCACGTATGGCACATGCCAGCTTTAGTTGAAATCTTTGGTGATGACGCTTGTTTACAGTTCGGTGGTGGTACTTTAGGTCACCCTTGGGGTAACGCTCCTGGTGCTGTAGCTAACCGTGTTGCTTTAGAAGCTTGTACTCAAGCTCGTAACGAAGGTCGTGACTTAGCTCGTGAAGGTGGAGATGTAATCCGTTCAGCTTGTAAATGGTCTCCTGAATTAGCGGCAGCCTGCGAAGTTTGGAAAGAAATTAAATTCGAATTTGATACTATTGACAAACTATAATTTGAAACGAAAGGCTCGATAAAAAGCTTTGTTTTTTAATAAGCCAGCTTAACAGGCATAGACTTTGCTTATTAAACGTGAATAACAAGTAAGTGCGAAATTTAAAGTAGACGTTTGCCCTTGGCGAAGTTTAAGCCCTAAGCTTGCCCTCCCCTCTTAAAAAAAACGCTTAGCGTTTTTTTTATATCAACGCTTTGCTTTTTTTTTCTACGACGAGGGCAGAGCCTTTTTAGAATAAAAAGTTCGAATAAAAAGTTCGAATAAAAAGGCAGAGCTTTTATTAGTAACTTTTTAAATTTCCAGTAATGCTTAAAAAAAAACGCTTTGCTTTTTTTCTACGCTCGCGTCAAAGCCGCGGGCTTTTAATTAATAGATAATTAATAGACTTGTAACTCTTGACTTTTGTCGTTTGGTATTGCCAAATAACAAACAAGCAAGGGTTACAAGTCTATTAATACTTTTTATTTAATACTTTTTATTTAATACTTTTTATTTAATAATTTTTGTTTTTATAGCGACAGCATCTATTAACCATTAACCATTAACTATTAACTATTAATAATTAATAATTTTTATTGCTTGTGGGACGACAGCATCTATTAACCATTAACCATTAACTATTAATAATTAATAATTTTTATTGCTTGTGGGAATAGTCGCGCAGGCGCGACTATTTGCCGTGGGCAATTAATAATGTTTTTATAGCGACAGAAAGGCTCAGTCGGCGCCAAAACAGTGGACAGATTATTTCGAATAAAAAGCTTCGGGTTTTATAAGGGACTAGAATTTTATAAGGGACTAGAAAAAGAAGCGAACGGGAGTAGAAAAAGCCAGCCTTTATAATATAATAATTATCCAGCCTTTATAATATAATAATTATCCAGCCTTTATAATATAATAATTATCCAGCCTTTATAATAATTATAAAACCGTTTTTATGGTGCCTCTTTCTGCCGCATTATCGTAGACGATAGAATAGCCACGGGTGAAGCTAGACGCAGCCCACAGTAGTGATTGACTTGTGTAAAAAAAAATGGTAGATTAAGATTATAATAAACTTAAATAATCAAATAAAGTTTTAACCGAAAAGGTAAAACTGGCAAATATTAAAGTTAAAAGTTCAATATGTTCGCATTGTGAGATGATTTTATTATGCCCGCGGCGTAGTAAAAAAAAGGCTTTTAACTTTTAATTTGAACTTTTAATTTGAACTTTGAACTTTTAATTTGAACTTTGAACTTTTAATTTGAACTTTTAATTTGAACTTTGAACTTTTAATTTGAACTTTGAACTTTTAATTTGAACTTTGAACTTTTAAAAAGGGCGGAGCTTAAATTAAAAAAGAGCGGAATAAGTAAAATAACTTGTTTTAGGCTCTGTTAAAAAGAAAAAGGCTCTGCCCGAGGCTTGCCCTCCGTGCATAAAACGATAGGGGATATGGTGAAATGGTAGACACGAGAAGGAAAAAAAAAGCAACGCGTTTAAAAAAAAAAGCAACGCGTTTTTAAAAAAAAGAGAGAGATAACAAAAGTTTCTAATTCGGTACAAATAAAATAGGGGCATGGTGAAATGGTAGACACATCAGATTTAAAATCTGATTCGCTTACGCGAGTGGGGGTTCAAGTCCCCCTGCCCCTATAAAAAGAATCGACCAGGGCAACAATAGGCTTAAGCCCTTCGGGCATCAAACGCTTTGCGTTTTTTTTCTACGCCTTTTAATTTGAATTTTTAAAATTTAATTTGAATTTTTAAAATTTAATTTGAATTTTTAAAATTTAATTTGAATTTTTAAAAGGCGAAGCGGCGGGCTGAAAGTTTAAAAAAAAGTTTGCTTTTTTTATTAACAAGTCTCTCTATCCCCAATACTATCGGATTGCAACATTGTTATGGGTAAAGTATTTATAAAAAACTTTGTATAGCTTCAGCTTTTTTAAAATAAAAAATGGTGGTTAAAAAAAAGCTTCGGTTTTTTTAGGTATTTCGTCTTCGGTTTTTTTAGGTATTTCGTGAAGACAAACTTATGGCGAGCTCCACTTTTCTTTTAACAATGCTTGCGGCAAAGAAAACCGTTTTTTATTTAATTTAAAAAGCGAGGCTATTAAAAGAACTTCCAACAGAAAAAAAACGCGAAGCGTTTTTTTATTGCCTACTGTTTGAGCATAGTCTTATTTTAAAGTTTTTATGGGGACCTTTACGAGGACCGCCGCAAAGCAATGCTTTGTCTGCTTCAAAGTCGAGGCTTAAAAAAAAGCTTCGCGTTTTTTTTTCTATTTCTATGCCCAAAGAGCATAAAAGTAAGCCATAGCATTGCCAACAGCAAAGCTGGATGCTATATCGATCGGGCATCGACTAGCTCCCACGGAATATAAAAAGTGAAGCTTTTTATCTGGCAATAGTTTCGCTTTGCGAACTTATTTTTTTATGCTCAACTTGCGAAGGCGTCATAGGCATACGTTTAGTTTTTGTTGTTTTGCGAAACTAGAGTAAAAATGCGTTTGCTCCGTCTTTTAATAATAAAAAGTAATAATAACTTTTAATAATAAAAAGTAATAATAAAAAGGCTCTGCCCGAGGCTTAAATAAAAAGTAATAATAAAAAGTAATAATAAAAAGTAATAATAAAAAGGCTCTGCCCGAGGCTTAAGCCCTCCGGGCATAAACGCTTAGCGTTTTTTTTATATCAACGCTTTGCGTTTTTTTTATATCAACGCTTTGCGTTTTTTTTATATCAACGCTTTGCGTTTTTTTTATATCAACGCTTTGCGTTTTTTTTCTACGCCTCGGGCTTAAACTTCGCCGCAAACGATAAAATAATTAAACTATTTGTCTATGTTATGTGCAAAGGGTATAGACCATTTAATAACAGTATTAAAGTAATAACAGTATTAAAGTAATAACAGTATTAAAGTAATAACAGTATTAAAGATAGAAATAAAAAACGCTTTGCTTTTTTTAAATCTACACTTTTAATTTTTAATTTTTAATTTTTAATTTTTAATTTTTAATTTTTAATTTTTAATTTTTAATTTTTAATTTTTAATTTTTAATTTTTAATTTTTAATTTTTAAAAAGGCGGAGAAAAAAAAGCGAAGCTTTTTTTTTAAGCATTTAAACCTACACTTTTGGATTTAACAAAAGTGTAAGCTAAAAAAGAAAATTATTCTAATCCCAAAGGAGTTTAGAAATTAAGCGTTAATAGCTGGAGCTTCCACAGATGCTAAGTCTAATGGGAAGTTGTGAGCGTTACGCTCGTGCATAACTTCCATACCTAAGTTAGCACGGTTGATAATATCAGCCCAAGTGTTTAATACACGTCCGTTTGAATCTACTACAGATTGGTTAAAGTTTAATCCGTTAAGGTTAAACGCCATTGTAGAAAGACCTAAAGCTGTAAACCAAATTCCGATAACCGGCCAAGCAGCTAAGAAGAAGTGTAATGAACGCGAGTTGTTAAATGAAGCGTATTGGAAAATTAAACGACCGAAGTAACCGTGAGCCGCTACGATGTTATAAGTTTCTTCTTCCTGTCCGAAACGGTAACCAGCGTTAGCTGATTCGTTTTCAGTAGTTTCACGAATTAATGAAGATGTTACTAATGATCCGTGCATTGCAGAGAATAGAGATCCACCAAATACACCAGCTACACCTAACATGTGGAATGGGTGCATTAAAATGTTGTGCTCAGCTTGGAATACGATCATAAAGTTGAAAGTACCTGAAATTCCTAGAGGCATACCATCAGAGAAAGATCCTTGTCCGATAGGGTAAATAATGAATACAGCAGTAGCAGCTGCAACTGGTGCAGAGTAAGCTACAGCAATCCAAGGACGCATACCTAAACGGAATGATAATTCCCATTCACGACCCATGTAACAACAGATTCCGATGAAGAAGTGACAAACGATTAATTGGTAAGGACCACCGTTATATAACCACTCGTCTAAAGAAGCTGCTTCCCATACAGGGTAGAAGTGTAATCCGATAGCGTTAGAAGTAGGAACAACAGCACCAGAGATGATGTTGTTACCGTATAATAATGAACCAGAAACTGGCTCACGAATACCATCGATGTCTACTGGAGGAGCTGCAATAAATGCGATGATGAATACAGAAGTAGCAGTTAATAGAGTAGGGATCATAATAACACCGAACCATCCGATGTAGATACGGTTTTCTGTTGATGTAATCCACTCACAGAAACGAGCCCAAAGGCTAGTGCTTTCGCGACGTTCAAGAATTGCTGTCATAGTAATAGTTTAATAAAAATATGTATTTTCTCCGAACTAGACAAGTTACTATCTAAAAGGCAGTGACTTGTAAATCTAGCGTTAAAAACAAACCTCAAAATTGAAGCATGGTACTATTATTATAATTTAATTTAACGATTTCTGCAAGTTTCCATATCTGAGGCTATATAAAAACTTCGCGTTTTATCTTCAATAGGCTTGTCGATGCCGGAAAGGCATCGACAGCGAAACTTTTAAAAAAAGGCTATCTAACTATCTAAAAAGCGTCGCTTTTTATCTTTCTAAAAAGCTTGTCTATGCCCTTCGGGCATAGACGGCTCCTTTTTATCTTTCTAAAACGCTTTCTTTTTATCTTTCTAAAAAGCTTGTCTATGCCCTTCGGGCATAGACGGCTCCTTTTTATCTTTGCCTCTTTTTTAATTTGACTAGTTTTTGTTCTGCAAGTCCGCAAGCCCACAGCAAAGTTGTGGGCATAGCTAAGTGTTTTTTATTTTAACAGCTTTTAGAAAATTTATTTGACACGAAGCATAAAAAAGCGAAGCGTAAAACTTGTTCTATCCCCTTTTAAAAATAAATTCTATCCCCTTTTAAAAATAAATTCTATCCCCATTTAAAAATAAATAAATGCTTAAAAAAAAACGCAAAGCTTTTTTTTCTCCGCCCTTTTATATATAAAAAGTAAAAATAAAATATATATAAAAAGTAAAAATAAAAAGCTACGCCGCGGGCAATAAATAAAGGCAAAGGCATCGTCTATGCCCTTTGAGCATAGACTTATCTAAAACGCTTCGCTTTTTATTTTAATACTGTTTAAAAAAAACGCAAAGCTTTTTTTTCTCCGCCCTTTTATATAAAAAGTAAAATTATATAAAAAGTAAAATTATATAAAAAGTAAAAATAAAAAGCTACGCCGCGGGCTGGGAATAATCGCGCATTTAAAATAAATTTAAAATAAAAATAAAATAAATTTAAAATAAAAATAAAATAAATTTAAAATAAAAAGGCGCGCCTATTCTTCACCGCAGGCAATAAAATCGCTTAACTATTTAATTGCTAGCGAGTCTATTTGCCCCACGTATCTCCCAAGGCAAGCAGATTAAATGCTGGGCAGCTTTTCTAACAACTGGGGCTTTGCCCCAAGCCTTGTATAATTTTATTGCTCCGTGCCCTTTAAAACAAATAAAGTCAAACAAATAAAGTCAAACAAATAAAGTCAAACAAATAAAGTCCCCGCCGCGAGCAAATTGACCATTTTTGAGACTTTTAAACTCCAGTCCGCAGCTTTTAAAAGAGCCTTTTTTTCTACGCCTCGGGCAGAGCCTTTTATTTATTATTTATGGCTGACAAATAAAAAGGCTTTAAATAAATTGTCCGTTTAATTAAAGAGCCTTTTTATTAGAATAAAAAGGCGGAGCAAAGTAAAAAACGCTAAAATATAAATAAAATATAAATAAAATATAAATAAAATATAAATAAAATATAAAAATAATTCTAATAAAAAGGCGGAGCAAAGTAAAAAACACTAAAATATAAATAAAATATAAAAAGTTAAATTCTTCAATTAGTCTATGCCTAACAGGCATAGACAATTAGTCTATGCCTAACAGGCATAGACAATATAAATAAAATATAAAAAGTTAAATTCTTCGCTTTTTTTATTGACTGGACATAGCCATAATAAGTACGATATAAAATAAAAAGCATAGTACACCGCATAAGTACGATATAAAATAAAAAGCATAGTACACCGCAAAACCGTAGACAACTAAAAATAAAAAGCTTGTGGGAATAGTCGTGCAGGCGCGACTATTTGACGCGGGCACAAATAAATAGAAATTAGAAGCCCACCGCTAATAAAAGGGCGTAGCAAATAAATAGAAATTAGAATTAGAAACTCCGCTAATAAAAGGGCGTAGCAAATAAATAGAAATTAGAATTAGAAACTCCGCCTTATATAAAATTAAAATATAAAATTAAAACTGGCAACTTAACGTTTTTTTAAACGTTGCCCAGCAAAAATAAAGTAAAAAATAAAGTAAAAAATAAAGTAAAAAATAAAGTAAAAAATAAAGTAAAATTAGTTGCGGGCGAAGGTGTATGCGCGACTTAACAAAACAAAATGCTACATTTAAATTTAAAAAAAATGCGAAGCGTTTTTTAAATATACACAGTTTAATTTTAATTAAATATACACAGTGTAATTTTTTTAATATACCCTGGCACTAGGGTTTAGGTTCCGGACAGCTTCCCATCGAGTTACTAAACCCCCTCAGCTTTTTCACCACCAAATTCGGGATGGATTGGTGTGGGTCCAACTGAGCCTAGAGCACCAAAGTGTAAAAAAAGTTAGCAATTAAAAAGCAACGCCAGTGGTTTAGTTTAATAGAATTTTAATATAAACTTTTGGCGATGTTTGTCAAAACGATTCGGCAATTTTATTGCCGAATCTTTTTTATTGCCGAATCTTTGTCAAAACGATTCGGCAATTTTATTGCCGAATCTTTTTTATTGCCGAATCTTTGTCAAAACGATTCGGCAATTTTATTGCCGAATCGCAGACCGTAATTGTATTAATAAAAAAACGCAAAGCGTTTTTTTTTAAAAAAGGTTTAAAAGCGCATGGCAGCAAAGCTGCCAAGTTACTTGCTCTGTCTGTGGTATTGCCGCAGAAGAATTATTAGGGCAATTGCCCAAAAAGGTCAAAATCAATCGGTCTTTAGTACATCTCGGCTAAAATCATTACTGATTGTACACCTAATGCCTATATAACGGCTTGTCTTGCCGCGACCTGATGAGAGCACTCATCTTGAGGTGGGTTTCCTACTTAGATGCTTTCAGCAGTTATCCCTATAAGCGTGGCTACTCGGCGTTTACTTTTGGAAAAATAACCGATACACTATTGGCTTACCTTTCAGAATCCTCTCGTACTACTGAAGGCTCCTCTCAATGCTCTAACGCCTACACCGGATATGGACCAAACTGTCTCACGACGTTTTGAACCCAGCTCATGTACCACTTTAATGGGCGAACAGCCCAACCCTTGGAACGTACTGCCGCTCCAGGATGTGACAAGCCGACATCGAGGTGCCAAACCTTCCCGTCGATATGGACTCTTGGGGAAGATCAGCCTGTTATCCCTAGAGTAACTTTTATCCGTTGAGCGACGGCCCTTCCACACGGCACCGTCGGATCACTAAGGCCGGCTTTCGCCCCTGCTCGACTTGTTGGTCTTACAGTCAAGCTCTCTTTTGCCTTTACACTCGCTGTCTGATTTCCGTCCAGACTGAGAGAACCTTTGCACGCCTCCGTTACGCTTTAGGAGGCATCCGCCCCAGATAAACTGCCCACCTGAAACTGTCAAGTGTCTTGATTCAAAGATCACCATTAGGATTCTAGCTCTTCCAGAGTGGTCTCTCACTGATGGCTCCGATTTCCCCGGAAGGAAACCCTCAAAGCCTCCCACCTAGGCTGCGCAAGAAAAGCCCGAACCCAATTCCAAGATACAGTCAAGCTTCATAGGGTCTTTCTGTCCAAGTGTAGGTAGTCCGCATCTTCACGGGACAAGTCTATTTCACCGAGTCTCTCTCCGAGACAGCGCTCAAATCATTACACCTTTCGTGCAGGCCAAAACTTACTTGGCAATGAATTTCGCTACCTTAGGCAATAAGGTATATATTCGCTATTTGTCGCGAACATTGTGTTGTTAACTTACAATTACTTGTAAGATCGGACTATATCTTCAATTTAGATGACAGATACTTTCTGTTATCTGCTTTTAGCAGGTTATCTAAATAGGATGACGTGTAGTCTCTGAGGAACCTATTATTATGCTACATTTTATTTTTTATTATGCTACATTTTATTTTTTATTATGCTACATATTATTTATGCTACATATTATTTTTTATTATGCTACATATTATTTATGCTACGTCAAGATCCGAAGGGCCTCGACTTTTTTATAATGTTACGTCAAGATCCGAAGGGCCTCGACTTTTTTTAAAATCACGAACATAATTTTGAGCTTCTTGTAAATTAGCAAAAGCTTCATTACTTTGACCTTTTTGTCGTCGCATTTCATCCCAAAGAGGTAGCATTTGTTGCATTAATTTTGTTTTATCTTTGTGGACCCCTTCATTAAAAAAAGCTAAACATTTATTAAATTTTTTTAAACGTTCGGTTTTTTCAACAGAACCAAAAGGAATTACATAGGTTTCATAAAAAGGAACAACTTTTTGTTCTAAATTTTGACGACAATCAATTGTTAAAACTAAAGTAGCATTACTACCTTTTTTATGACGAATCCGACCAGTTTGTAAACTTTTTAAAGCTAAATAAAGGGTTTCAAATCCATTAACATGTTGAGTTACTGTGAATTCTGGATCAACAAGGATACCAAACTTTGCAGTTTTTAATTTTTTAGCACTAACACTTAAAGAACCTTCACCTTCTAAAAAACCACCTAAATAGTATTTAGTCTCAGTTGTTACTGGGTAATCTTTAATTGGAAACAATTGTTTTAAATCGTTTAAATATTTTGGAAAATCCTTTGTTTGAGTATATTTTTCATTAATAGATGTCAATTGGTCTAGTTTGTTTTGTGGTATTTTTTCACCTGGTTGAAGAATAAAATTCATAAATTTATTTTTTTATAATAGTTTCCTGCTGATTGTCCTATAACTATTAGCGTTTCACCTACTCGGTCCTAATAGCCTTGAGGATGTTCCAGCAAATGGTCATCTTTTTTAACGGCCCTAATTAGATTACTTATGCCAATTCTTTTTTTTTTAAAGGCTTGGCAAGTTATCCGCGAAAGTAATTAGTGATTAACCGTTATAGTTACGGCCGCCGTTCACCGGGGCTTCGGTCGTCAGCTTCTTAATTACTTAATAACCAACTTCCTTAACCTTCCGGCACTGGGCAGGTGTCAGCCCCCATATATCGTCTTACGACTTTGCGGAGACCTGTGTTTTTGATAAACAGTTGCTTGAGCCTGGTCACTGCGACCCTTTTTTATCGTTAAATTTTAAAGGGCGCCCCTTCTTCCGAAGTTACGGGGCCAGTTTGCCGAGTTCCTTAGAGAGAGTTCTCTCGCGCCCCTTGGTATTCTCTACCAACCTACCTGTGTCGGTTTCAGGTACAGGTAATTTAATTGTTTAAGGTGTTCAAGCTTTTCTTGGAAGTTTGACATCACAGACTCCACTATAGTGGAAATATACTCGAAAGTACACATTACTATAATAGAGGGATTGCACCTTAGCTCAAGCATAGTTTTTCTTCTAGCTCTCAACACCTTAATGCTTCCACTGAAATCCAGTAGCAGTTTCTGTTTAGTCTCCTTCGTCACTTGGTTCCCAATTAAATTAGTACAGGAATATTAACCTGTTTTCCATCGACTACTTCGAATTATCGAACTTGCCTTAGGTCCTGACTCACCCCCCATGGACGAACCTAGTGGAGGAACCCTTAGGTTTTCGGGGCATTGGATTCTCACCAATGTTTTCGTTACTCAAACCTACATTCTCGCTTCTCATTCGTCCATCATCACTTCCGTGAAAACTTCACCCGACAAGAGAACGCTCCCCTACCTATTCTTTACTTTTTATAAAAAATATCACAGCTTCGGCAGGTCACTTAGTCCCGGCCATTTTCGGCGCAACAACGCTTTACCAGTGAGCTATTACGCACTCTTTCAAGGGTGGCTGCTTCTAAGCAAACCTCCTGGTTGTTTTAGCATCGTCACATCCTTCTCCACTTAGTGACTCATTTAGGGGCCTTAGCTGGTGATCTGGGCTGTTTCCCTCTTAACGGCCGAGCTTATCCCCGGACGTTTCACTGGTTGACTGAAGGCTATATCTAGTATTCTGAGTTTGCCACGACTTGGTACCGCTTTCGCAGCCCGCATCGAAACCGTCGCTTTACCTCTAGATAGCTCATAGACACCGCTGCGCCTCAACGCATTTCGGGGAGATCCAGCTAGCTCCGAGTTCGATTGGAATTTCTCCCCTATTCACAGCTCATCCGCCGATTTTTCAACATCGGTCGGTTCGGACCTCCACTAGGTGTTACCCAAGCTTCATCCTGGCCATGAATAGATCACCCGGGTTCGGGTCCATAAGAAGTGACTTTATCGCCCTATTAAGACTCGCTTTCGCTAAGGCTCCGGATTTTACTCCTTAACCTTGCCACTCCCTATAAGTCGCAGGCTCATTCTTCAACAGGCACGCGGTCAGTCCTTAAAAACCTCCCACTGCTTGTCAGCTTACGGTTTCATGTTCTATTTCACTCCCCTACAGGGGTTCTTTTTACCATTCCCTCGCGGTACTTTGCACTATCGGTCACCCAGGAGTATTTAGCCTTACGAGGTGGTCCTCGCTGATTCACACGGGATTCCACGTGTCCCATGCTACTCGGGATAAGACTTTTTTATTCGTTTTCAACTACGGGACTTTCACCATCTATGGTGCAGGATTCAGCTGCTTCGTTTAATACGAGATCTGTTAAACAGATTCTTACTTTTGCCTTTTTCCGCGATTTATATACACCCCACTATGCTTTTTTAATTGTTTTTTTTATTGATTTTTTTCAATTTTTTTATTTCTATTTTAAAAGCTTGTGGTTTACCGGATATAAACTATAGTCTTCCCACTACCCCTTTTTACAGGTTTAGGCTGTTCCCGGTTCGCTCGCCGCTACTACGGGAATCGCTTTTGCTTTCTTTTCCGCCAGTTACTAAGATGTTTCAATTCACTGGGTTATCTCTCACCTACTTATGAATTCATAGGTAGTTCTAGAGGTTGCCCTATTCGGGGATCTTCGGATCTATACTTGGTGCCAGTTCCCCGAAGCGTTTCGCCGGTATCTGCGCCCTTCATCGTCTCTGGGTGCCTAGGTCTCCGCCGTAAGCCTTAGTTCATTTGACCTTTTAATGATTCACAATTTTTATGCCAATATAAAATTAAACAAAATGCTATATAAAATTAAACAAAATGCTATATAAAATTAAACAAAATGCTATATAAAAAGCTTTTTATTTGTTGGAATAGTCGCTTTTCGCGGGTCTATTTTTTTATACGCTACGCTTTTTTTCCGTCTTTGTTTTGGGTGGATGCGACAGGTCTCGAACCTGCGACCCCTGCCTTGCAAAGGCAGTGCTCTACCAACTGAGCTACGCACCCATAAGAAATAAAAGAAATAAAAGAAATAAAAGCAATAAAAAATAAAAAAAAGAAATAAAAGCAATAAAAAATAAAAAAAAAAATAAAAGCAAGAAAAAATAAAAAGAAATAAAAGCACTGCCTTTATTTATTGTTCGCGGCGTAAAAAAACGTTTTGTGTTTTTATTGTGTTTTTATTGTGTTTTTTATTGTGTTTTTTATTGTGTTTTTTATTGTGTTTTTTATTGTGTTTTTTATTGTGTTTTTAAAAATGGGTGGGCTATGGAAGATTTGAACTTCCGACCTCACCCTTATCAGGGGTGCGCTCTAACCAACTGAGCTAATAGCCCCTAAAAGAAGTTAAAAAAAGCTTTGCGTTTTTTTAAAATAGTCCCAAAAAGAGTCTATTAAAAAGCCGCAAAGCGTTTTTTTTTCTATTCTTATTTTTTTTTTTAAGATGGACTGGCTATAAAGTCCGCGGTGTAACCCGCGGACAAAGCTAAAATAAAACCAAAAAGGCTTTAAAAGAAAAGCTTTGCATTGCTAAAATAAAACCAAAAAGGCTTTAAAAGAAAAGCTTTGCATTTTTTTGTTACCAAGTTGGAAATAGCAAAGCCAGCTATTTATATAAATATGAAGGAGGTGATCCAAGGCCACCTTCCAGTAGCCTTACCTTGTTACGACTTCACCATGATCAATGGTAATAGGGTAAGCCCCGCCCTCCTTTCGGTTAAGCTAAGGATTTTGCCTACTACTTTCTTTCTTGGTGTGACGGGCGGTTTGTACAAGGCCCGGGAACGTATTCACCGCCACATGGCTGATTGGCGATTACTATCAATTCCGACTTCATGCAGGCGAGTTGCAGCCTGCAATCCGAACTGAGGTTGAGTTTAACAGATTCGCCAACCTTCGCAGGTCAGCTACTGATTGTCCCAACCATTGTATTACGTGTGTCGCCCAGGATGTAAGGGGCATGCTGACTTGACGTCATCCTCACCTTCCTCCAGTTTGCACTGGCAGTATCCACAGAGCTTTTAACTGTGGACGAGGGTTGCGCTCGTTGCAGGACTTAACCATACACGTCAACGCACGAGCTGACGACAGCCATGCACCACCTGTGTCTCAATTCCATTTCTGGCACTTTCCCATTTCTGAGACTTTTTGAGCATGTCAATCCCTGGTAAGGTTCTTCGCGTTGCATCGAATTAAACCACATAATCCACTGATTGTGCGGGCCCCCGTCAATTCCTTTGAGTTTCACTCTTGCGAGCATACTCCCCAGGCGGGAAACTTAACGCGTTAGCTACAGCACTGCATTCGGCAGCACTTAGTTTCCATCGTTTACAGCTAAGACTACTAGGGTCATTTAGTATTAAATACTTTTGTGGACTATATCTTTTTCTGAATTCGTCTTAGTCACCTTTGGCTTCTTAAGATTGGTTTAGTCACCTTTGGCTTCTTTTAGTCACCTTTGGCTTCTTAAGATTGGTTTAGTCACCTTTGGCTTCTTTTAGTCACCTTTGGCTTCTTAAGATTGGTTTAGTCACCTTTGGCTTCTTAAGATTGGTGTAGAAGCGCTTGCTTCATAATAAACATAGCGTTCTTCAATAAAGCTATGCCATTCCGGGCGAACCAATTCTTTTAATTCAGAAATCCAGCGTTGTAGAAAAGCAGGATCGTTGGGTTTATACAATAAAACTTTATACAGCATTGATTTAACGGGAACTAGCGGTGCTATAATGCGAATCAATTTTTCTAAGTTTTCAAAGTCCGCAATCTCAATTTGCATTGGTTTTGGGTTTGTTTTCGTTGCTTTAGAAGGAACCAATTCCACATTACATTTTACGCCCCAAACAGTTGTTATGTAGTCTGCTAAAATACGTACATCTTTTTCTGGAAAGTTATTGCAAGAAATAACGCCTTGACGGGTTTTACTTAAACTTCCATCGTCTAACCATAAAGTCATCAAAAAATAAGCATTCATATGATTTAACCAATTACGACAAACGGTTTTTACATTGCCTGGGCAGATTATGCTACAAAGAGCTGTTAATTTTTCGTCTGCTCTAGACATAAAATGATATTTACCTAGTGTTTCGCCTTCGGCTACTACTGCTTCTTCTTGATACCCATCTGGTTTATTAAACGAGATTGACTTTTCCGTTGAAAATTCTTTTAGCAAATGTACTGCTTTCCACATAAACCATTCGCCTTGTCGCGTCGTATGTCTAAATTGCATTCTTGCTTTTTTGTAGCCTTTGGTCACTGTTAAGCTTGAATCCCCAAGAAAGGTTCCACAAATAAAGCTTAAAATCACTGGGTGAAAGCCTATTTGTTGGATTGCTTTGTTTGTTAAATCAACGGACGGTAAAGGATGCGGACATTTTTTTTCTAATTCTTTTAAATCCGGCGCAGAGTAATTTTTGCAAAAATTGTTGACTTCTTGCTTTACAAACGCTCTTCTTTTTGCTTCATCTGCTTTAACTTCTACTTGAGCTTGTGGATCTTTAGGTTGAGCCATAGTTTAGATTTGTTTAAAGTTTAAAGTTTAAAGTTTTTATTTTATTATTCATTCCCAAAAATAGTATTTTAATTGGATTATTAGTCTGCGGCTTAACGCCGTCGAAGCCATTAAAAACCTTGTGCACCAGGTCTTATTTTTTTGAGGGGGTCCAACTAATTGGTCGTACACAAAAAATGCCGGGGCCTCTTTTCTTAGTCTCTACGGGGTCTTTTTTGACTTCCCTCGGGGTTGTTTATTAAATCTGCTAGTATAACAGAAAGAATCTAGATTTTTTTTATTAATAAAGTTCTTTTAATTAATAAAGTTTCACCGATATAGCTGGATGCACCTTATATATCACTATATAAGGGGACACCTTCGGCATATTTTTTTTGAGCGTGCCAGATTTATCTAATCCTATTCGCTCCCTTAGCTTTCGTCTCTCAGTGTCAGTCTTGGCCCAGTAGAGCGCCTTCGCCGCTGGTGTTCTCCCTAAAATCTACACATTTCACTGTTACGCTAGGGATTCCCTCTACCTCTTCCACACTCAAGTCAAAAAGTTCTCGACTGCCAAGCCAAGGTTGAGCCTTGGGATTTAACAGTCGACTTTTTCGACCACCTACAGACGCTTTACGCCCAATCATTCCGGATAACGCTTGCTCCCTCTGTATTACCGCGGCTGCTGGCACAGAGTTAGCCGGAGCTTATTCCTCAGATACCGTCATTTTTTCTTCTCTGAGAAAAGTAGTTTACGACCCACGGGCCTTCTTCCTACACGCGGTATTGCTCCATCAGGCTTTCGCCCATTGTGGAAAATTCCTCACTGCTGCCTCCCGTAGGAGTCTGGACCGTGTCTCAGTTCCAGTGTGGCTGTTCGTCCTCTCAGACCAGCTACTGATCGTGGCCTTGGTAGGCCTTTACCCTACCAACTAGCTAATCAGACGCAAGCCCCTCTTTTGGCCAATTTTCATTGTTTTCGCTCCTCAGCTTTTACGGGGTATTACTAGCAGTTTCCCACTGTTATCCCCCTCCAAAAGGCAGGTCTCAAAAAAAGCATTACCTTTTTTTTTCTTACGCGTTACTCACCCGTCCGCCACTTAACTAATAGTTACCCATTAGCTCGTTCGACTTGCATGTGTTAAGCATACCGCCAGCGTTCATCCTGAGCCAGGATCAAACTCTCCATTGATATTCTTTTTTTATTTATATCTTTTTGATATAAATGCTAAGTCTATGCCCTTCGGGCATAGACGGTTCATTAACATTAACATTTTGTTAATTTTCATTTTGTTATATATTTTTTTCTTTTTACTTAACTTATTTGTTTTGTAATTTACTTTTTTGAACATTCTCTGTTTCTTAATTTATCATTTTTACTTCTTTTGTCAATTTTTTACTTTTTATTCCTGTAACAACTTTTTTACTCAATACCGTCTCCCTTACACATATACAATGAGCCGTCTATGCCCGAAGGGCATAGACTTTTTATACAATGAGCCGTCTATGCCCGAAGGGCATAGACTTTTTATACAATGGCTTTATACAATACAATGAGCCGTCTATGCCCGAAGGGCATAGACTTTTTATACAATGAGCCGTCTATGCCCGAAGGGCATAGACTTTTTATTATTTTAGTTGCTCCGCCCTTTTAACTATGCTACACCACAGGCAATTCTTTTTTAGACATTTTTTTTTATACAACTTTATACCACTCGTATTTAATTGACAGTCTTAGTATATTTTATTATAAATGTCTTTCAGACCTGTTTTTCTTTAGAGTTAAAACTTAGCAGGCCACTGAACAATAAAGCAATATAACTAGCCCTTTTATTAAAAAGCTAAAAAGCTAAAAAGCTAAAAAGCTAAAAAGCTAAAAAGCTAAAAAGCTAAAAAGCTAAAAAGCTAAAAAGCTAAAAAGCTAAAAAGCTAAAAAGCTAAAAAGCTAAAAAGCCTTTTTATTATTAAAAGGGCGAAACAATAACTACACGAGACAAAAAGTAAACAATACATTTTTATAATTAATTATAAAAATAAACTATTCTATGCCCGAACGGCATAAACTACTTAACAGTTATTTTACAGCAAATACATAGGTTTAATAGTATAAGCAAATACATAGGTTTAATAGTATAAGCAAATACATAGGTTTAATAGTATACCCAGAGGTCATACACAAACGATCTATAATAAAATGCCCACAGTAAAACTGTGGGCATTGCAGAAAAACAGATTTTATACTTTTAACGTCGACTCTTTATTATTTATATAAAAAAATTATTTATATAAAAAAATTATTTATATAAAAAAATGGTGTCGAGGCCCTTTTTATTAGAAAAAGAGCCTCGACGTAACATGCCAAAATAATTTTAAATAAAGCCGCTATAGCTAACGTTACATTGGAACAAAAGATAAAAAAAAAGGAACAAAAGATAAAAAAAAAGGAACAAAAGATAAAAAAAAAGGAACAAAAGATAAAAAAAAAGGAACAAAAGATAAAAAAAAAGGAACAAAAGATAAAAAAAAACAACAAGAAAAAGCTTAGAATTAAGGCCTGACTTGCAGCAAAACTGGTTCGAAAAACTGCCAATAGTTGTTAAAAGTAAGTGCTGCCGCAACGAACTTAAATAAAACAATAGTGATTACTATTTTGTCAAAAGTATGCCCGCGGCGTAGCCTTTTTTATTTTAGTTTATTTTTATTTTAGTTTATTTTTATTTTAGTTTATTTTTACTTTTTTATTTTAGTTTATTTTTATTTTAGTTTATTTTTATTTTAGTTTATTTTTACTTTTTTATTTTTAAAAGGCAGAGCAACTAAAACAAAGTAAAAGTAAATAATGCGCTAAAACTTAGTCCAGGCTTTCTAAACGCTAAGTTATCTATACCTTTTTGGCATAAAGTCTATGCCCTTCGGGCATAGACGGCTCATCATTATTTCATTTGATTTCTTGCTCAGCCCACTTCGCAAAGGCAGGCATTCAATTATAAACAAAAATAACTCAAACCGTTTAACTTAATAAGTATTATAGTCTTGATGTTCGAGCCATGTTATTGTCATGCGGTAACACCGCATGGCAATATAAATAAAAAACACTTTACGTTTGAAAATTTGGTTGTAGCTATTTCAGTTAGGAAATACTGCCCACAGCAAAGCTGTGGACATAAGTCAAGTAGGACAAAATTGTTTTTGTCTTTTGTTGCTTAGTCCAAATTTTATGTTGCTTAGTCCAAATTTTATGTTGCTTAGTCCAAATTTTATCAATTTTTTCCACTGAAGCATCCGGTTACGTAGCGGGCAGAGTAATAACTGGGTGCTTTGCTGCTAAACAAATAGTTCCAGTTTTTTTTTAATAGAGATATTAGGTCTAGTGTTATTTATAAATAAGCCAAGCCACCCGCAGCAAGGCTGAGGGCTATTTACATGTTTAACAGCGTCAAATAAAGTCTAGCAAAATTGGGTGCCTTTAAAAAGTAATATATCCAAACGAATATAAAATAATTAAAGAAAAAAAAGCATTGCTATACCCACATCTAGACTATGGGCAGCCACCATTAATACGTATCTATTATTATTCACGATTAATACGTATCTATTATTATTTACGATTAATACGTATCTATTATTATTCTAGTGGAATTCAAATAAATAGCCTACGGCGTAGTAAAAAAAGCCTTTTTATTATTATTTATTATTAAAATTATTATTATTTATTATTAAAATTATTATTATTTATTATTAAAAGGCGGAGAAGCGGAGAAAAAAAACGCGAAGCATTTTTTTTAAGCCTGATCCACAAATTTTTTAGCTCAGTAAATTCTATGCATTTGAGTAATTATATTAACCGCCCCTACTATAACCTAGCCTTTAAGTACACTTAATTGTTTAAGATAACAATTTAGACAACCAGTTTTATGTGTACTACTTGTCTAAAAAAAGCTATGTCGAAAGCCGTGGACTATTAAATAAAGCCGTGGACTATTAAATAAAGCCGTGGACTATTAAATAAAGCCGTGGACTATTAAATAAAATCGAGTCTATTTTGCAAGTAGCCGTCTATGCCCTTGGGGCATATATAACTGCGGTAAATAAAAATCTAACATCTAACACGCACTTTAATCTTCAACGTTGTCAAGGACAAAGGAAAACTATTTTTTAAAAGAGTTAAGCTATCAAGAGCCATCTTTTACACTGGCGTTTATTTTGCAAACTCAAAAATAGTGGTCTATTAAAAGAATTTTAAGTTCACTTAGTCTAGAATAAGGCCAACACATGCACAAACAAGTAAATTTTTATTCTCACAGTCTAGCTATGAGGCTTTATTCTCACAGTCTAGCTATAAGGCTTTATTCTCACAGTCTAGCTATGAGGCTTTATTCTCACAGTCTAGCTATGAGGCGTAAGATCTAGAATATTTATAAGTTCCATTAGAAATTCGTTAAGTAAAGCGACCCTGTGACAATAACATGTTTGCACTTTTATTGTGTCTTCAAGCTCTTTTCGTTTGTCTATGCCCTAAAATCGACGACACATGGTCAAAACGATTCGGCAATTTTATTGCCGAATCGTTTAAATAAACAAATAAACAAGTGGGCCATCGGCTAAATAAACAAATAAACAAATAAACAAGTGGGCCATCGGCTAAATAAACAAATAAACAAGTGGGCCATCGGCACCACGCATCTGTAGAGAAACTATTGTTTCACAACAGTGTCAGGGTTTTTTCATAACAACAGTTATTTTATAGTATCTTTTTGACAATTATAAAAAGCTTCGCTTTTTATTTAGCCTTTTGATATTTTAGTCTGCATTTTTATTAAATGTTTCAGTGTTTGTTAGTCAAATAATAAGTATTTTTGTTAGTTTTTTATCGTTAAGCCCGCAGCGTAGCATTAGTTAGGGCAACGCCTCTAATAGATGAGATGTCACAATTGATCGGAATAGATGAGATGTCACAATTGATCGGAATAGATGAGATGTCACAATTGATCGGTCTTTTTAATAGTATAATCTCAGTTTATATGTTAGTTTAAGTTTAGTATATTTTATTTGTGTCAAATAAGTAAATTTAAGCAACTTATCTATTTTTACTTTGTTTTATATTAGTTATTTGTATTTGTTTATCTATTTTTACTTTGTTTTATATTAGTTATTTGTATTTGTTTATTTATTTTTGCGTTTTCTTTTGGCGGTTTATTTGCTAGATTTCTTCTTTGCTAGATTTCTTCTTTGCTAGATTTCTTCTTTGCTAGTAAGTAAGCAAAGCTGACGTTTTTTCTTTAATCTGAATTTTATTTATTAATTTTACTTTTTATTTGCAACTTGCAAATTTTTTATTAATTATTATTTGTTTTATTGATTATTAATTATTATTTGTTTTATTGATTATTAATTATTATTTGTTTTATTGATTAGTTTTTGGGTTCCCCCATTATTTTTATTGATTAGTTTTTGGGTTCCCCCCATTATATAGTATATAAAAAAAAAAGAAAGTTGTCAAGTTTTTTTTTAATGCCCACGGCAAAGCCTTTTTATTATTACTTTTTATTATTAAAAGTTATTATTACTTTTTATTATTAAAAGTTATTATTAAAAGTTATTATTAAAAGTTATTATTAAAAGTTATTATTAAAAGGCGGAGCAATTTTGTAAGCTGTCGAGGCCCTTCGGACCTTGACGTAACATGGCAAAGACTTTTCTATAGCACTGCCCACGGCTACGTCACAGGACTTTTATTCTTTAAATAAATCTTTAATTTTTATTCTTTTTAAAATAAGAATATCAATTTAAAATAAGAATATCAATTTAAAACAAGAATATCAATTTAAAACAAGAATATCAATTTAAAACAAGAATACGCTTGAGAATAAAAAATTAAATACTTTAGATGCAAGCAATAAATACTAATGTTAGTAAAAATACTTTAGATGCAAGCAATAAATACTAATGTTAGTAAAAATACTTAGATTGGCATGCGGTGTTATACTTAGATTGGCATGCGGTGTTATACTTAGATTGTCATGCGGTGTTATACTTAGATTGGCATGCGGTGTTATACTTAGATTGCCATGCGGTGTTACCGCATGACAATAAAAAGATAACTTCTAAAAAAAGCTAACTTCTAAAACCGTGAAAAAAGTTAGAATTGATTAGAAAATAAACTAATAAGGCAATGCACAGGCATCGACAAATATAAAGTTATAAAATAATAAAAATATTAGTCAAGTGGACGCATTGAAAGTACTGGTTCGTCAACACGGTCAATCCCTTTTTCGAAACCAGCAGCAGCTGCACGAGCACGACCAGCATGCCATAAGTGACCAACGAAGAAGAAGAAACCTAAAACGAAGTGAGAAGTAGCTAACCAAGAACGTGGAGAAACGAAGTTTACCGCGTTAATTTCAGTAGCTACCCCACCTACAGAGTTTAAAGACCCTAAAGGAGCGTGAGTCATATATTCAGCAGCACGACGTTCTTGCCATGGTTGAATATCATTTTTTAATTTGTTTAAGTCTAAACCGTTTGGTCCACGTAATGGCTCACACCATGGTCCACGGAAGTCCCAGAAACGCATAGTTTCACCCCCGAAAATGATTTCACCTGTAGGAGAACGCATTAAATATTTCCCTAATCCAGTAGGACCTTGAGCAGATGCAACGTTAGCACCTAAACGTTGGTCACGAACTAAGAATGTAAATGCTTGAGCTTGAGAAGCTTCAGGACCAGTAGGTCCGTAGAATTCACTAGGATAAGCAGTGTTGTTAAACCAAGAGAAACAACAAGCAATGAATCCCATAGTAGCAATAGCACCTAAACTATATGATAAGTAAGCTTCTCCA
>JAWZTI010003455.1:0-10584 GCA_039880955.1 Chlamydomonas urium | reverse complement strand
AGGTGAAGGGGCTGGCCAGGGGGCTGGCCAGGAGGGAGGGGGGATACCCTGGGTGTGGACTTGAGGTTCTCTGCACTGTCAACTGGCCCTCTAGTACCTTGCCGTGCCACTGGGAGGTTTTCCTTGATCCACGCCTCATCAATTGAGGATGTCACTTTTACCTTCACCTTCACCTTCACCTTTACTCCCCGTGCTGCACAGGGTGCCACGTGCGCACATGGGCGTGAGGAACCACTCTTCGGGCGGTACTTTGCCAACGTCTTCGTGCACTTCAAGCCACAGCAGGGCGCCAGGGTCTGAGCAGACCCGCGTGCGTCACTGATAGTAGTAGCAATAAGGGACATTTTCCTCCTCCGTTGCCGATTTGCACATTGCATGGTGATTGGGTGAAGGACTCACAGGTTGCGTCAACAACTGTGCCTTGGCGCACAGGAAGTGAATGCTCTCTGCGCTGTCCAGTACAGCAATAAGCTAAGCCAGCTGTGCTTCGGCCTCAGGAAGTTTCTTTGATTCTTTTCAAAGAATTACGATGTTAACCAGGGAGTGTGGGGTGCCATGTGCACATTTGCTTGTCCACTCTGGCTCAGCATGCCAACACCATGCGCATGGACCTGCTTGCATGGGTTCAATGTACAGCCAGCAGCTGCAGCACCAGCAGGCAAGCAGCTTCTATGTTGGTTGCTGTGGCATGCACAAATGCGCACCAGCCATGCACGCGCACGTCCGGCATGCCACTAATGTGACATCAGGGACAGTAGCAGCTTGTGCAGCCCGGAGGATTCTGCAAGGTGGGGATGCGACGCCTACCAAAAGTCCGCAAGATTCCCTGGTAGCAGTGGGCCTCCGAGGGCAGGGCTGTGGGTCGCAGCTGCCTTGCATGAGAAGCATGAGCGAAAGCCTTAGGCCCCAGGGCTTGTGGTTTCAGAGCTTGAGCAGAGGCAAGCTTGCGGCGTCACAGGCTCGAACCTGGATTCAAAGGAACCCTGGGGTGGGGTCAGGCAGCCTGACTCAGGCTGATTTGTGCCAGGCCCTAGGGCTTGTGCAGATTTTCAAGCTGCTGACATCATGAACATGGGCTGCAAAGGTTCAGAGCTCACATGCACAGAAGCCACTAAACTGTTCCCTGCAGGGGTGAGATCAGCACCCGAGTAACCCGAGGCTGTATGCTGGTTGATGCTTGGGCCTTTCGGCCATGCATGGCAGAAAGGCATATGCTAGCCATGCCCGGGCCCGCTCATGTCGCCCTGTTCATGCTCGCCAGGCCACTGTGGCCACTGTGGCACTGCAGTTCTTGCCTGCACAGCGCAGTGCATGCAGTCACTGCGCAGTGATAACGTGTACTAAGTCAGCGTCCAATTCTCCAGCTGATCAGTTGTGCACCCCCTTATGTGCCTTAGGGCCGCCACCAGCGTGCCAGCTGAGCCCAGGTAGCCCAGGAAAATCCCTGACCGAACGCCATTGGAGGGTTCGGCCACCTGCAGTACAGGTATTGCTGGTATTGTGCGCCCGGCACCAATGGATTGCTTTCCCGCCAATCACAACTGGCTGGCGCAGCATGCCGCGCCAGCGCCCAGCGTATAGGTGCATGGCCGCGTGCATGTTCCGCTGCCGCCACATGTATGAGAACTTTTGAAGCAACCGCCAACCTGTCCCATTGCAGGGTCAACTGCATACCTGCACCAGGTAGGTGCCATCCACGCTGTTCCATCGCGCTCTGCATTCTTGTTGCTGTGGCGCTCTCCCGCCCACTTTTGTCGTACGACTGCAAACGGAACCTCGTTGTGTGTCCTGCTCTCACTCAGACGAATTCGTTCTGTGCACATCAGCTTATTCAGCGGTTCAGCTGACCTCCATTGGATCGGCGAGGGCTCACAGGCCTGCTCATATCTTGCCCTCGACCTGCAAAGCAGCGCTGCAGCACAGCCCAAGACGCCTCGCACGCCCAGACGCCTCTTTGGGCCGCCAATTAACTCATCACGGCAGCAGGTGATCGCAGCCGCTGCTGCAGTAGGGTCGTGCCTGCAAGTGCAGCACCCTTAGCTACCTAAGCAGTCCCGTCGACGTCGTTGCCATGCAGCAGCAGTCGCATGCGCAGCTGACGCACCTTGCAGGCGGCTACGCTGTGTGGCAGCCCGCGGGGGCGCCTCTCGGGTCTGTGGCACAACTGGTGGCCATTCCTGCCAACTGGAAGCTCACGTCGTGCCCCAATGCCTCCACTGCAGCCCATGAGCATCAGCCGGTGAATCAGCAGCACGTGTTGCTGACCATGGGGACGGCTCCGGCCAACGCAGCTGCTTCCAGCTGTTGGCCTGCCAGCAAGCAGGGCCCAGCTGGGCCCCTAGGGCCTGGGCGGCTGATGCAACACCTGTCCAACACGGTGGCAGCAGCAGCAGTGGGCCGGCCCTACCCAGGCTCCAGCTACAGGTACCTGGACCAGTCTGGGAGCCCTGGATGCCTGTCAAACGCCTCCTCGCCCCAGGGTTACCAGCAACTGCCCTGCCTAAGCGCAGCTTCCCAGCAGCTGACCAGGTGGGTTGCGATTTCAGGTGGCCGTAGCTTGCAAGCAATTGTTGACACAGTGACAGAAAGCCTGCAGGTTCTTGGCCAGAATGCTCTCAACGCTGCTGCCTTGTGGCAGCATTGCTTAACCAGCTGCTACCCTGCTCTGCTGCTCTGCCCTGCTACCCTGCTCTGCTGCTCTGCTCTGCTACCCTGCTGCTACCCTGCTCTGCAGCTGCAGCCTGATCGCCATGCTGACCAGCCAACTGGATGGGTTCATTAATTACCGGGTTGTAACTTCAGCCTGGTCACCAACCATCCTTTGCTGTGTTCTGCCCTGCCCTGCTTACGTACGCAACGCAGCTTGAACGCCGCATTAACCCCACGGAACTCTGTGCACGTCTACTCCACGTACTCCACCCTGACTCCCGCGGGCCTCGCGTATCCCACGCCTTCGGGCACCTCTGAGCTCGGCTGTGTTTCCAACAGCCTTGATGTTCGAGCAAATGGACACCATGCCTCAGACGGCTTGCCACTGCACGCCAGCTGCGCTCCGCATGCCGGACACTACGGACACCTGCACATGCAGCTGGCGCAGCAGCACGGTGGTAACGGTTGTGTGGGCTACATGTACGCAGGCATGGCCGACGTCGGCGTGACAGCGCCCGATGAGCAGCACCTGTCCCGCTGCGGCGGCAGGGACGGCGCGCCGGCGTCGCATCATGGCCATGGCATGCATATGGACGTGAGCACTGCCGTGGCGTATGCGGCTGCGGCGGCCGCCGGCCACCCGGGCTCGGCTGATGATGCCGCCCTTGGCAAGCCTGCCAAGCGCGCGCGCAACATGATGACCCCGGCTCATCACGTGATAGTGCACAATGATTGTGGTATGCCTGATAGCGTTGGCTGCGAGGCTGCTGACCCAAGGTTGGCCCCGCATCATGCTCACAGTCGCCTCGGACTGAGGTACGCAGACTGCAAGCCTGAGCAGTACGAGGTGCACGAGCTCGGGGTGCGGTACAGTGCTGACCGGCAGGGTAGCGGCGTGCCGGAACGTTGCAGCTCAGACGGCAACGCCGCTGCCGCTGCCACCTCCGACACCGCACACAACCTCCTGACGCTTGCGACGTTGGCCGAGTGCTGCAACGGCGCCGGCATCCCTGCTGATCGGACCGACCCGCAGGCCAACCATGTAACTGGCAGGGTAGCACAGCCCTGCGGAGGATCTGGAAGGCCCTCGCGGCGTCAGGCGTCACCATCGCCTCAGCATGAGCCTTACAAGGCGGGTGCAGTGAGCGGCCACAGCGCCTTCCAGGCAACTGAAGGACGCGGCTGCGACGCCTTCAAGGCGCTTGGGCCCCCAGCCCCTGCAGCTGCGGCCACCACCTTCTCTGGTCATAGTGAGGACAACTCCGAGCCGCCTTTGCCGACGGCGAAAGCGCAGGCATGCCATACCGGCACCGGGACCGGCGCGCGCAACCGCACCAAAAACCAGGAGGCACAGGCGCGCTTCCGCACCCGGCGCAAGGCCATGCTGGCCGACCTGAAGTCCAACGTGGTCGACCTCAAGAGCAGGGTGAGAGTCCTGAAGGCTTTGGGGGGAAATAGGGGAAGCCTAGGCAGCCGCAGGCCTGCCCTAGTAGCCCTAGAGTATCCCTGCAGGCGAACGCTTGTGCATCCGCTGCACATATGCATGCCCGGGGCCCCTGCTAGCAGCTTGAGCACTCCAAGAGCACACAGCTCAATGTCAGGACACTCATCTTGAGACAGCTGCTGGCAGGATATGCATCCCATTGTGTGCAGCACCCGGAAGTCATCGCATTCCGGTCGTATTGGAAGGTGATTTGCCATGTACATATGCTGGTACCCTGTGAGCGTCACGGTGTCAAAGTAGTACCTGCCCTTGCCTGCATGTGCTGCGCCTGCTTGTATGCAGATGAAGGACAGCATCGCACGTGTCCGGGAGCTGGAGATGGAGAACATCGCTCTGAAGGCCAAGCTGCAGGCGTTGCAAAGCACCTGCACACGTATGTGAGCTGACGTACATGTTGTCTCATGGCCGACCAGGCCTTGCGCAAGCGTCCTGAGTTCCTGGCGCCAGCTGGCCATGGGACATTAGCCCATGGGCTCTGGGTTCTGGGCGCCCAGCTTGTCTCGAGAGCTCTGGTCTCGAGAGCTCTGGGCTTCTGCAGAACACACGATTGCCTTTTAACTCTACCTAGCAGCGCTGCTAGCAATTGCCTGAGCCCATTCTAATCTCATCAGACCTCCCTTCACAAGCTCTTCAAGGGGAACCCCTTGGCAAGAGAGGGCTGGCCCAGCCAGGCAGCTTGCAGCATAGCTAGCTCGGCGAGCCCTCTTCCTGATCAGCCCTCCTCATGAGGGAGGGCACCCCATGCATGGACTGGCCAGAGCGCAGCACTCCGATGAGGCCATGCTCGCATGCCGCGATGCACATCACCAGCTGTTTAGCCTAGCAGCGCTGTTTAGCCTAACCAGCTGTTTAGCCTAGCAGCGCTGTTTAGCCTAACCAGCTGTTTAGCCTAGCAGCGCTGTTTAGCCTAGCAGCGCTGTTTAGCCTAACCAGCTGTTTAGCCTAGCAGCGCTGTTTAGCCTAACCAGCTGTTTAGCCTAGCAGCGCTGTTTAGCCTAACCAGCTGTTTAGCCTAGCAGCGCTGTTTAGCCTAACCAGCTGTTTAGCCTAGCAGCGCTGTTTAGCCTAGCAGCGCTGTTTAGCCTAACCAGCTGTTTAGCCTAGCAGCGCTGTTTAGCCTAACCAGCTGTTTAGCCTAGCAGCGCTGTTTAGCCTAACCAGCTGTTTAGCCTAGCAGCGCCTAGCAGCGCTGTTTAGCCTAACCAGCTGTTTAGCCTAACCAGCTGGTTAGCGTAACCATTCTGATGGTGCATGATCTTTGGCAAGTACCTGCACTACCTGCACGTCTCTCGCTCAGCTGTCGTGCATGGCATGCACGGTGCGCACGTTCCCTGTGACACGAGACACGTGTCACAGCGAAACTTTTAGGTTGCCAGAGTGCCCCTGTGTTAAACATGTCTAATGGCAATTCCATGACATTCCCACATAGCCCACGTGCATGCACTCGATTGACCATGAATATATGGATGGCCAGTTGCAACTGGTGACAGAGGTCATGCGTGTGTGCAGCCCATGAACATGAGACCCCTGAAGCCATATGGGGATGGTGTAGATGGGATTCATAATCTAGCTACCTTTAGGGTCTGCAGAGGCTGCAGACGTACGTCGGCCAACGTTGCCTGCCGGCGATCCATCATGGTCGGCGCCGGTGGCTGCAACGTTCACGCAGTCGATGCTGGCTCTTGAGTAGATCTGCTGGACTCCACTTGAAAAGTGGGCTCATGCATGGGTACATGGTTATGATGGGCCACTGTGTACAGCTGCTCTTGCATGCATGCACTGTGCGATTGCTACATCAACGCTAGAATCCCGCAGGGCTCGGCCCTGATGCAGACATATGTCTTTGTTATGGCCATTGTTCTCCAATAATCAAGCCTGCTGGTGCAAGGTTGTCCCACCCATGCTCTGTGCCACTGGCCAAGGAAGGTCTTCCCAGTCCGCGCCAAGGCCTTAGAAGGAGGTTGTCTCTCTCCATTCTTACTGCTTTCTGTCACAAAGCTAACAACGCAGTTGGAGCAATTTCTCCTTTTGTAACAATTTCCTTGCAAGGGTGGGACAGGTGGGATGAGTGCAATTGAAAACCTTTCCTGTCTGTTGGTTTTGAGAAAGTGGGGCTTACGAGAGCGCTTTGTCAGAGTCTGCAGAATGCATGCACATGCTGGCTAAGCCCACAATAATGTAATAAATTGTAAAGCTTTACCTTACCGGAAATCTACTTTGCCTTCGCTCGGTAAGGTCAAGGTTGGCCTCGCATCAGAGCCTGCAAAAACTTCAACAAATTCCACAGTTGTGCAAATGCTCCATGCATTTTGAACAGGCATGTGCGCTTTCTGACATGCGGCAGGCTCCCTTGTACAAGGCGCCTTGCAAGCTGCTTCGCGTTGTTTGCGCATCGATGGTGCATACAGCGCCCTAATGTCCCTGTTGCGACCTTTGCTGCTGACCCTGTCCTGCACACCTTGGCTGAACCCATGCAACCTCGAGCTCGGCGTTTGCGTCCGTATTTCTGCCGATGTTGCTGCACGCGGCTGGCGCTGCCTGCGGGTAGGCTGGCCGACCTGCAAGACATCTGGCAGCTTTCGCATCTGCACACATGATGGAACACAACTGCAGCCACCTGAACCTGGGGTGCCTGCAGGGTGCCTGGGGTGCCTTGTCACCAGCTGGTGACAACTTCTATCTGGATGAACACACTTGCCAAGAGCACACCCTGCCAAGCCGCCCTGCCCAACCAAGCCGCCCTGCCCTGCTAAGCTGCCCTTCCGAAGAAAGGGATACGCCCTGAGGCGTGGATTGAGAAGCCCTCCCAGAGGCGCTAGGCGTGGGTTGGGGCTGCCATCAAAGAGGGCAGAGGTCAAGGTGATATATATCACCTTGTGTACGCCCTCATGAGGCGTGGCTCAAGAAAACCCTCCCAGCGTTTGCAAGGACAGTTGGTGGCTGGGGTGAAGTACATGTACACGAACTGAGTAGGTAGAGTAGGATTCTCCGATCGCTAGTTCAACGTTGATGGTGGCCAAGGCTCAAACGCCTGCCCCAAGGACGGGCCCGGGGCACCAGCTGGTGTGTGTTACAGTTGTTTAGGGCACCGCGAGGGCGCATACCACCCCTGTCCCAAATGGGCCAGGATTTACAGGCTCATGACCGAAAGTGGCTCGAAGGCCTTCCCCGCAAGCAGGGCACCCGAAGTCTAGAAACCATAACCGAAACAAACTCCTTCCGCAATGGGAATCGAGCTACACCGGTTGTGAGGGGAGCGCGTTGCGTTGGGGTAGTTGCGCCTAGCTAAAAGCTGGAGCCACGCAGCAACCAATGGTCACCAACCATAAAGCATTCAACTCGTCATCACCAAGCAGTGTCCAAATGCAAAAACACTGGCACACACGCGTGCGTGAAACTAGTGAAACATGTTTCACCAGTTACTATCATACTGTTTCACTATTCACTAGTCACTGTACAGCACCCAAAAGCAATATCTTGCCCTTATCCCATTAATCCCATTGGTTGGGGGTGAGGTGAGCGAATAGCAGCCCAAGGCATGAGGCGCAGCCTGAGGTGAGCTTGAAGTTATTACCTGCTTTACTTGGCTCGAACGATGTTCAAAAGTTGGTTGAAGCCGACATGGGCCGATGTGTGTGTGAGCTCACCATCAAACGATTGTCGACTTTTGCTTTACTGAGTTTCACGTTGCGCTAACCAGTACAGAGCTGACACCACTGCATAATGTTGCCTTGTCTTTGCAATTCATTATGGGGACAGGACAGCCTCATGCCTGTTGCTCTGTTGGTTCCATGCCGGGGGTCTCCGCACAAGGAATGTCACCATCTCTTAATCAAGGCAGATTCCACCACGAGTTTGAGTCTGCGAGTCCGCTGCATGGACATGGCTGGCAACAGAGAAGGAAGAAGAACATCAAGAAGGCCATCACAGGTTGGAGAAGGATTGGCCGCCACGCGGCACCGTGGTGCACCGGTGCACGCAAGTGCACACTTCATGAATTCCTTTCTTGACAGACATTCGTACTGCCAGCAGTGACGATAATGATCAGCTCATAAGTTGCACAAATCCTCTACTGTCCCCCTTGACAGCGAGGAGTCCGGCTGGGCCATGAGAGGTGAGAGTTGGTTTCCTCGCGGGTGTGTGCTCAGCTCAGCGTGATTACACGCGTAGCGCCTCCCCCAACGGGCAGCAGGCTAGGCCACTGTGGGTACCGCCCCCAACCAAGCGTGTAAGGAAGGAACGACAACGTGATGACAGAGACAGCGGAACGTCTGTGTGCTGGAAATCCGCCACCCAGGGTTCCCAGGTGCTGCACTCCTGTCACGAGAGTACTCTTTAGTCCTGTGACGCCTGCATGCAAGGGCTCCCACGACAGCCATGCCCTGGCGCCTCATCAATGAGTCATCATCTCCCACCAACCCAGAACAAGGGCCCTCCCTTCTCTCTGCGAAGCACTGCTCTGCACCTCACCCCAGGAGTTCCTGCCCCCTTGGCATGCATGCATGCATGATGCTTCATGCGCCTTCGGCACCCTAGTGCCTGAATAAACCGCCTGAGCGCTGTTCGCAATCGTGGCGACTTGGCGCCATGCACGTTGCGGCCGCATGCGCAGTGGCGCATGGCTGCTGCTGCTGTGCGGTGACGCATCACCAGGAGAATGTCTTTTCTTCGCCTTTTACACGTGGCGCAACACTTGCACCCAGCCTAGAGCTCTAAGTAGAAGCCATCAGCGCCATACTTTAAGGGTTGCATGTAGTGTTGATAAAATCCTGAGATTCCAGTGGATATCGGGCCCTCGAACAATACTCGGGATCGGTTGCAGCATATCAGGAGATTTTGGTAGGTATTCAAGATTTGCGTAAAGGAGCAGAGCCCAAGTGGCGCAGGCCATGGGCGTTTGGTGCAGAGCGGGATGGCTGGAAGCGCAAGAGTCAAAGCAGGGCGGCGTATGTGCACGATGTGCACCCCGCGTGCCTTGTGGGTGTCAAAGCAGGGTGGCACAGCGTGTTGGATGCAGGCGTCAGAACACTGCACTGCTCTGAGAGCATGGATATGGAGTAGCGGTGGATTTTCTTGCAGTCTTGGGGCCTCCCAAGTCGGGGGCAGCAGGCTGCTGAGCAGCCGGAAGTCTTTCGGCGAAAGGGGCTCGTGTAGATCATAGAGCAGGTTAGATGCGCTGCAGAAACGTTCTGTGTGGAGAGGTCAGGTGCAGGCACCACTGTGAAAAGTGCGTGCTGCTACACCGCTGCTGCATTGACCGGTGTACTGATCATATCGAGCGGCTTGGCAGGGGGGTCGAAGGTCAGTCAGATTGCCCAGGCAGCTCCAGTCCGGCGAGAAACACGCCATGCACGCGCAGGGGGAGCGAGGGAGAGGCAGGCGCACGGCACCGTGCTGTGCGCTTTTGTAGTACCGACATACACACGACGCAAGTTGTGCGCAAACCGCCAAAAGACTGCCCTCCGCCAGGCCGGTCGGCACCGCGTTCATCCCTGTGCGCACAGGCCAGAACGCCAAACCTTCCACCGCACGTCATTGCGCGCACGGCTTGCCTGTTGGTCCCTTTCAAAACAGCAGTGATGGCACGCATGGCGCAACGCGGCTTTGACCTCTCCCGCGCGGCGCTGCTGCTGGCACTGCTTGCAGGTGCGCGCAGGCGCATGCTGTCCATGTCGACGGGCGGTGTTGCAGCCAAGAGGGCAGCTCGAGTGCGGTGCCTCCCCGCTGCCGCTGTAGCCGCTGCCACAACTTGACGCTGCCACTTGGCTGCTGCGTGCACACGGCGATCCATCGCATGTGCAGGTGTTTACGTGCGAACCGCAGTGACAACCACCGTGCATGGCTCTGACAGGCAGCTCCTGGCCAGCGGTCCCTCCCCGAGCCCTGCCTCCATCCCCTCCTGCACCGCTAGCCAATCCAACATGTGCGCCGCTGGCAGCTGGTTCTTGTGCACCGGTGGGAGTGCCAAGGGTGGTTGTCAGTCCCTTGCCAGTGGCCCATTCCCTGCTACGTCTTGCTCATCTCAGGTGAGGGCAGTGGTGGTGGTGGTGGCGTGGTTAGATGGAGGGGTAGTAGCGGTTTTCACAGTCCATGGGACGCCACAAGGATGCTAGGATCAGAGTGGGCAGGATTTTCTTGGCCTGCCACCATGGAAGGGTGGCGGCGGTCACTGTTGGCATGAAACAGTGATGGAAGTGGTGAGGGTATACCACCACTACGTAGTGGTGGCGGTCACCCCGCCATCACGGTGATGGGGGGAAGTTCAAACAAGGGTGCCTGCCTGTGGCGCATCACGTTTACCTGCTAGCGTCCTCAGCACGACGTTAAACTGCTAGAGAGGGCAGAAGTACCCTGGTACTTTTCCAGAGGTCACGAGTTCGATTCCCATTGCGGAAGGATCCTGTTTCGGTTATGGTTTCTAGACTTCGGGT
>JAWZTI010002030.1:0-10026 GCA_039880955.1 Chlamydomonas urium | reverse complement strand
GTCCTTGACACACGCATGCCCTCCATCGCCTGGCAGAGCAGCTGCTCCGAAACCGACACAGGGACCGTAGCGCCTGGTCTCCGCGCAGGCACAGGCGGTACAGGGGGCCGGCCCAGGGGCCACGGCGGCTCCGGAACCGGGGTACGGATGGTGAGCAGATTGCCAACGATGGGGGTCCAACAGGGGATGTTAAAGGTCCTGAGGAGGACAGGTACACATACATGGTATGCATGAGGTGTTCTTTTATTAATAGGACAGTAAGATTGCCTGCATCTACGTGCTAATCACAACCCTCTGACTCGATTCAAAGTCTCCCATGCAACATCTATGGCCCAACGCCTCTCGCTCAATGCCACTCACTTGCGGATCTTGTCTCGCATGAACTCCATCCTTGCCCTGTCGCCATGCACCAGCACGACGCTGCGAGGGGGTCCACACTGCTGCACCAGCTGCAGGATGCCCTTTGCATCGGTGTGGGCGCTGAAGGTCAGGTACCTGACCTGCAAGTGTGGAAAAGTGTGAGGCCAGATGTCAAGGTCAGAACTTGACTTGAGGTTACAGCTGTCCTGTCCAGTACCGAGACTACCCGACACTTCTGTTGTCGCCATACCAGGCACTGTTCCTCACACTTGCCTGGAAGGCTGCCTATGTTCGCCAGCACTTCCCTCCGCCCACTCTCTCCACCCTGCCCGCCTCCACCCATTCACCTGACACTTCACCTCCAGACTCGCCGCCTTTTCAGCACTTCCCTCCGCCCACTCCTCCCCACCCTGGACCCCGCCACACACACACCCACCTTGTAAACTTTCAAACTCGCCCTCTTATCCAACCCACCTCTGCCCACCCCTGTTGACCCTGCCTCTCCCTCACCTGGCGCTTCACCTGCCACCCCTCCCCTCGCCTTGTACTACACCTCTAAGCTCGCCGTCTTAACTTCTCTCCCTCTGCCCACTCCTCCTTAACCTTCCTCTCCCTCACCTGGCGCTTCACCTCCAGGGTTGCCCCTTTTCAGCATTTACCTGCCCAATCCTACCCTGGCCCCCGCCCCCTTGCTCACCTGGCACTTCACCTCCAGGGTCGGCCCCTTGTCCAGCTGCAGGCGCTGCTGCGTTGACGCGTTGTTGGCCAGCCGACTGCCAAGCGTCCCTCCTACCTGCCGCCAGCAACCAGGGAGCAAGATTCCTTCTCCTTCAAAAAGATTCCTTGCAAGGTCTCAGAAAGGACAAGCGTTTGGGTGTGGAGCATGTTCCATCATCACTTGATGCTCGTGACGCCTGCCAACCCTATCACACCATCCAACCGAAACCAAGCCAGCTCTTCTGTACAATTAAACCCTTAACCTTTCACCCTGAGGGCTAAACCCCGCCACTCCACACCTGGTAGCCGGGCAGGATGACCAGGTTGCGCTCGCTGCCCGCCCACGCCTTGAAGGCCTCTAGAGAGGTGCCGCCATGCAGCATGCCGGGTGTTGCAAAGAGCACGCAGGGGCCCTGCACAACAGCATGTGTGAGGGTGTGGGGTGACACTTGTGAACGGGCATGCATTGAAGGCCTGCAGGGAGGTGACGCCATGCAGCATGCCGGGTGTTGCAAAGAGCACGCAGGGGCCCTGCACAACAGCATGTGTGAGGGTGTGGGGTGACAGTTGTGAACGGGCATGCATTGAAGGCCTGCAGGGAGGTGACGCCATGCAGCATGCCGGGTGTTGCAAAGAGCACGCAGGGGCCCTGCACAACAGCATGTGTGAGGGTGTGGGGTGACACTTGTGAACGGGCATGCATTGAAGGCCTGCAGGGAGGTGACGCCATGCAGCATGCCGGGTGTTGCAAAGAGCGCGCAGGGGCCCTGCACAACAGCATGTGTGAGGGTGTGGGGTGACACTTGTGAACGGGCATGCATTGAAGGCCTGTAGGGAGGTGATGCCATGCAGCATGTCGGGTGTTGCAAAGAGCACGCAGGGGCCCTGCACAACAGGATGTGTGGATGTGTGGGGCTGCGGGGGTGTGGAATCCCAGTTGTGACCATCATCTTGGAGGCAAGGCAGCGTCGTGCATCGGTATAGGTTGTCAAGAGGATCGCAACCATGTCAAGCCCAACGCGAACGCAGCAGCAGCACTGGATTGCGCTAAGGCGCAGACACCCAGCTCGGCAGTACGTGTCCAGCGTCTTGCTACATGCTACGCCTCTGTGGCACCTCCAGGGCATGCCACATGCTGCATCTCTGTGACACTTTCTTTACACTTTCCTTGCCTCAAGATCCCCCCTCCCCCTACCCCACCACCTTCCCCCGGCATGATGGCACAGCTCCTGGACCCAAGTTACTCCCTATTCTCTTCCCCTCCCTCACAGACGCCTACAAGGTGCTGACCGAGTCATATTTCTTTTTATGCCCCTCTCCTGCCTCACAGAAACACGCACAAGGCGCTCACCAGGTCAGATTCCTTTCTATCCCCTCCCCTGCCTTACAGAAACACGCACAAGGCGCTCACCTCGTCATGCAGGTGCGACGAGCTCCAGGGCAGTGTGCGGGGGAAGCTGAACGCTTGGGCGCGGCGATCAGGGCTGCTGACCTGCATGGGCAAGGGGGAGGGAGGGGGGGCGTGAGTGTATGTATCAGTGCAAGCCTGTCAGGCCCCCTTTTGCTCAGATGCTCTGGACAGACAGCCAAGCAACGTGGCTCTACGCAGAAACGCACAAGGCGCGACGATCAGGGCTGCACACCTGCATGGGCCGGCGGGAGGGGGGAGGGATTTCGTGAGCGAAGCTTTCAGTGCACACTTGCTCCTCTTTGCACAGCAGCGCAGACAACCAAGCAAGGTGGTTCGGCGCCAAGATGCACACGGGCGCTGGTAAGGGCTGCTAAATTTCATGTAAGGGGGGCGTTGTGAGTGTTGGTTTGGTGCACTCTAGGTGAGCCCCAATTCATCTGAACGCTTGAAGCAAGCAACATACACAGATTGACCTTGATGGACATGATCAGAGACCTTTACCTTTACCAAGATTTGATCAAGTTGGTCAGTAGGCGCCGCAGGATCCCAATCAGCGGACATTGCAGCGGTGCCATGGTCAGAGCGTGAGGATGGAAGCGCAACTGGGCCTACACACAACACTGCACACATCAATCAACCAACCAATACTGACACAGCGATGAAGAAGCCTACCTGTTCGTTTGTCCAGTAAACCAGCAGACGGTAATACAGGTTGGCACGCGACGCCATGCCGCCGCTGAAGTAGATGGGCACCTGGCGGGGTGGAAGTGTGGAGAAGTGGGGCAAAGTGTGACAGCAACTGCAAAGAGCATAACAAGAGGATACCCCAAGGGTCTGGGGCAGAGGTCAACAGTTGCACCTGGTGTCTTCGAATGGTTTATTTTGCCAAGGGCACGATGCACAGGCGCAGTCTCGAGATTCCAACAGCCCCTTCACGCTTTCAGCCCCCATGGCGTGGTCGCCCTCACACCCTTCACACCTTGAGCCCCATCCTGTCCCAGTACTCCTCCACCAGCATCAGCAGCTCTTGCGCTCGCCCCACCGCAAACACGGGCACTAGCACCTTGCCTCCTTGGCTGACGCATTTGTGCACCTGCGCCGCAAAGCGAGTTAGTGAGGTGGTTGGTGACAACTGTGTGACCAATCATATGTCGATTGGTGCCGTTTTGGGTCAACACGAAACAACCTGCCTCCCCCTCTCGTCACACCCTTCACCCCTACCACCACCACCACCACCACCACCACCACCCACTCACCGCCTGCAGGAAGTCCAGCTCCCTGGACCTTCTGCTCTCCCTGATTGTGGTTGCATACGTTGACTCGGAGATGAGGACGTCAGGCATCAGCCTCTCGATCTTGGCTGGACCCAGGTGGCGCTCGGATGCTGTGTTGTAGTCGCCTGTGAAGGGAAGACGGAAGGAGATCAGGGCAGCAGGTGTCAGATGATGTTGTCACTACTTCTGTCTGCACACCATACATCAAAGGGATCAGGTGGCGCTCGGATGCTGTGTTGTAGTCACCTGAAGGTGAGAGGCAGAGACAGAGGAGAGCAGCGCCAGCAGCACCTCTACAGCTGCCTGCAATCAGCATCAGCAAGACCAGGTGGCAACTGCACTCCGTGTTGAAGTCGCCTCGACACGAGAGGCGGAGCTACAGGGGTTGATCCGCTACGCCGTCTCTGCCGTCGCCCACCACCTCCGTCAGCACCTTCATGATAAATAATGCAAGCCCAACACATTGCCCTGCTGCATGATGGCATGCACTACCAAGTTGTCTCTTATTGATAAGACACAATGGCACTGGTGAACAAAACACTTCACGCAAGACACGCCAGGTGCTCTATCTACCGGTGGGATGGCAATGCCAATTTATATAAAAGTAAGCAGTGTCGCAAATCATCAAGGTGCCACCAAAGGTTCCAGCAAGAGGACAAGGGGCCTTGTTGCACAACCAGCTGTACTTTTGACAACACGCTCTTACCAGTGTACAGGACTGTCTGGTGGCCTACAGTGACGTAGAACATGGCTGCCCCCAGCACGTGGCCAGCGTAGTAGGTGGTGAAGTAGAAGCCAGGCTCCACCTAGCAACAGGGGAAGGGTGGGGAGGGAGGGGACTGGAGGGGAGACGCACAGGTGGCAGGGCGAACAGAAAAGAGCTGCAGAGGCGGAAAGAAAATGATGGAGATGAAGAGGAGTGCGCGGGACTCAACCTACGCACTGTGTGTATGTCCCTATCCTTATGGTAGTTGAGATGAGGGAATTTGCTGGTGTGCCCTGTGCAGAGTGCAGGCTCAACCAGGCCACGACACCTGCAGGAGGTGCAGAGTGAGCAGAGGGGAGGGGAGAGTGTGACAGCTGTAGAAGAGGAAAGATGAAACGACTGAACGTTCCACCCACACTTACCTCCACCCGCTGCCCCAGGTCCACCGCGGTAATGTGGCGCACGCAGTCCCGGATGTGCTGGCGCGTGTACCACACCTTGTCACCCTGGCGCTCTGACACGACCTGCACAGGGAGGGGCGGAATGCCATGTGGGTACAGCAGGATGAGGTGCTGTTGCCACAAGGGAAGGGCAGAGGGCAGGCATGGCGCGTGTTGGCTGCGGAGAGCCTCGTGGTGACAACAGGATGAGGTGCTCTTGCCACCAGGGAAGGGCAGAGGGCAGGCATGCCTCAGACATGCTTGGCATGTGTTGGGTGTGGACACCAGTAATAATAAGTGTACACAGTCTAAGCTTACCGTATGCAAAAGATTGGTTCACGCTGAGCTACACACTGTCAGCTGGGCTTCGCTTCTGCACCCTGTTCTCGCCTCATGGCACGAGCGCCTCACCCCGTTGCAGTCATAAGGTTCCCCGCTGTCCGCGCCCTGCCGTTCCCTGATGGCTGAGGCACCTCAACCTGTCGCAATCCTGAGGTGCCCCGCCATTGCGCCCTCCCCTCCCCTCATGGTAGTTACACATCCCCCTTTCTTCGCCACAGGACAATTTGTCGCTCACGCCCTGCCCTGCCTTCGTGGCGGGAGCACCTCACCCTGTGACCATCAAATGACACCCCGCCATATGCCTGCCTGCATGTGCACCGCGCCCTGCCTCCCCTCGTGGCGGGAGCACCTCACCCTGTGGTAGTCCTCCAGCATAATGGGCATCAGGACCTTGGTTGGGTGTGTGGCGTAGATGGGGCCGTCATACCCCAGAACCTGCAACACCCAGCAACAACAGCAAGGAGCCAGCAGCAGCAGCGGTTGTTGCAAACCTCCCAGGAGGCGCGCTTATACCTTGGCAAAGAGTACAGAAGTTGAGGGCGCACAAGCTCAGGTGGCAAACTAAGCAGTTGGGAACACACAGGTTTAAGCGAAGGCAGCGAACAGACAGTTGGAGTGGCACAGGTCTAGGCGAGGGAGCAAACGTGGTTCCATTGGAACACGTGTCATGCACCCACCTCGGTGAAGTATGGCAGCGCTGCGCAGTGGTCCAGGTGGAAGTGGGTGATGATGACGCAGCTTACTGCGTCGCGGTACCGTCCCGCTGCCGACAGGAGCTTGAAGTCGGGGAACCTACGGTTGCGGAACGGCGGGTGACAGTTCAAGATTGGCGCAGGCACTTCAGCACCACGCACTGCCTGGACCCCCAAGCACCTGCGACAGGGACATGGGACAGGGACAGGCGCCACCTACACTACAAGCATGCAAAGCACAGGCTGCAAACGTGCATACTGAAACCTGCACAGTTGTTGCAAAGCTTGCACTCTGTGCTGTTGCTTCATGTCCTCGATGAAGCTTGGATCGATTGCCTGGAAGCTGCCAGAACCCCACCACTTGCTCTTGGAGTGCCCCTCGTGCAGTGTCCTCCATTCTTGCAACCAACACCTCACCTGCAACCCCTCCACAGCAACTCACTTGCCCCCCGTCCCCATCACCTGCCCCCTTTCGCGTAATATGACAGGCCCTCTGGCCAACTGCCGCTACGTCCTCACCTCCTACTCGGGAACCCAAAACCCCAAGCCCTGTGCATGCTGCTCCGCACCTGCGCTCGTCCCGGAAGCCCAGGTGCATGCCGCAGTCAAACATGATGTTGCGGCCGCCCATGCCAACCATGATGCAGCTGCGACCCACATCCTGGCCGGCACCTGCAGCAGAGACATGCAAGCAATCACTGCTGGTGTCACCGCTCCAGGTCACCTTCACAAGAACCATACGAGCACGTTATTGCTGGAGTCCGATAACCTCCAGCATGCATGGTCCCTAAGAAGCTGAGCGACTTCTGGCTTGCTGGGAGCGGCTGCCCCGGGTGATTCAGATCACAGCTGCCTGGCTGCTTGACACTTGTCTCCTTGTGCCCTGCACCTCTCGGCAATGTACATCCACAGCGCAGCCCGTTGCCTGCGCTGTGTGCTGTCTCACCCAGTGGCAGCACTTGCACCGTGGGCTGGCCTGGTCCTGCTGGTGTTGTCATGGCCGCTAGGGCTCATGCCCTGCCTTTGCCTACTCCTCCAGCTGCATCACGCGGCATGTCGGCTGCGGCATGCCCGATCCGTGCTGCTGAATGGGTGCGGCGATGACGCGCGCAACAGGGTCAGTGTGGACCATGTGTGAAGTAGTGGCCATCAGTGGCTGGAGCTCTGCACCAAATAACTCTGCCAGGCCGCCACAGCTTTCAGGTGAGAGTTACTTGTGATGTTCATATGCATCATGGCCAGCCGCTCACTCTCTCATCAATGCTCAGCCACCTGCAACATCCATGTGCATGGCTCCTCTGACCGCGCTGCTGAATGGCTGCACACGTGCCCGCAGCGCAGTTCCCAAGCCCTGCATGCGTCTCCTGAGGCGCTGGGGTGCCCCGCTGCTGGCCGTTGCTTGGGGTGCCGCAACAGGCTACTACATCTTTGCAGAGCCGCTCCGCCAGGCGGCTGAGAAGCAGGGGCGCATTCCACCTCAGCAGGCGGACGTTAGCGGGGTGCAGGCTGGCGGTAGCAGCAACGCAAGCAGCAGGGACGGTGGCGACAGTAGCAGAAGCAGCAGCAGCAGCTCAGGCGCTGCTGCGAGAGGGTAGGCCTTGCCGCTGGCCGTGCCTGGTAGTCTGTGGGAAGAAGCCGTTGATGTCCTTGTACTTGAGGGATGTGCTTACTGCAAATACAGACTAACTGAGCATGGCTTGCATATCAGGGTAGCGATATTAACTACTCGCACTGACTGCTGAAAAGGCAGTGGGATGAGGCAGCGGGGACAGCAGCGCTTATGGTTCAAATTCAGGGCAGGATGAAGCACCTGCTGTAGGTGTAACTGCGGTTGCCTACGCTGCAGGAGCTTCCTTGGGCCCGCAGCTCACAGCTCCCAGCTCTTCCTTTGGGCTCCACAGGGTTCAGGGGTAGGACTGGCTGAGGACCTCAGCCTGAGGCTATTTTGACAGCAATGACGACTGGCTGAGCTGGCTTGTTCTAGGTTGCAAGTTTTCAGAGCACTCAGCCCATGACCGGGCACTTGTCAGCCCACTGCATGTCGTACCCTCTGCGTTGGGCTTTGTCATGGACTGAAACCAGGCATTGTAATGTGTTTTGAGGACTTGTAATGTGCGTGGGGCAGTTGTGCATGGCTTTACGGAGTCAGTGAAATCATTTGTATTGTGTGGGCTGTGTTGAGGCCTGCGCGTGGCATGTGCGCGTGCGTATCTCCGAATCCCTAACAAGGCACATTCAGCTTGCCATGATGCTGCTGCGGCCCAACACGTCGCTGCTGCGGAATCGTGGGTCCGCACGCAGGGCTACCACCACAACCCTGCCATGCAGCAACAGCGTCAGCAAGCGCTCCATGCGCGTTATGGCGTCCGCCACAATGGTGGGTGAGGACCTGAAGGCGCAGCTGAAGGCGCAGAAGAAGGCGTTGAAGGAGCAGAAGAAGGCAGCAGAGATGAAGGAGGGCGGCATGAGCAAGTCCCATGAGGAGGATGAGCACGAGAAGAAGGAGAAGAAGGACAAGAAGAAGGACAAGGAGGAGAAGATGGAGGAGGAGGAGAAGAAGGCGAAGATGCACATGGACACGGAGGAGGAGCAGACCAAGCTGGAGAAGAAGGCGCAGAAGGCCGAGCGCAAGCGCCTGTGCATGGAGGCTGAGGCCCGCGGCGCCCTCTACTCCCTGCACTGGTCCGTCGCCCCTTCCAAGGCCGCGGCCATGCCCGCTCCAGCGGTCGTGCCCGCCCCCGCTGCCGTGCCCGCCGGAGCCGCTGCGCCGGAGCCGGCGCCATGCGCCGCAACCGACGAGGCCATGCAGTTTCTGTCCTCCATCAGGATGGACCTGGAGAAGTGTGAGAAGGTGGCCAAGGACGCGGTGTGGTTTGTGACCAAGGAGGCCGCCGAGGGCGCGACGCACATGGTGCTGGTCACCGCCAACGCCAAGACGGCGATGAAGTATGGCCTTGAGGAGCTGCCTCAGGACACGGAGAAGCACACGCTCAGCCTAGGGGCGTCGGTGGGTGAGGTGGAGATCCCGGTTGCGTCGCTGCGGGCCATGGTGCTGGCGGAGCGGGAGCATGACAGCGACTCAGATTCCGATGAGGAGGAGGGCGGCATGGGCATGGGCAAAGCCAAGGCGACGGCTGGCATGCAGGCGCAGGGTGCAGTGCGGATGGAGGGTGGGGTGGATGCGGCTACTACTGAAGCGCTGGCGTTTGCGGAGATGGCGGATAAAGCGGAGAGTGGCGGCGACATGCAGTACCCACCCATGCGCTCCTTCCTGTGATCCTCTGTGTTCGCGATGATTGGATCACCTGCCAGTTGTGTGCCATGGTTGTTGGGGAGTCATGGCTGGGGAGGTCATGGTTAAGGAGGTCATCTCTTGTCAGTGATGGGTAGCTGTGTGGCTTGATTGAATTTGAAGTGGCGTGGCGTGGCGCCGCAGGTCGTTGTTGCATGACTCCTATACTAATTGTGCAAAACACGTTGCGAGGCCATGTACATCAGCCACTTTTCAGCAAACTTTCTGTTTTGATCCGGTGATTTATGTTCTGGCTGCCGCATTGAGTTGTCAATCAAACAAGAGCCTGGGTAAGCTCAGGGCCGCCATCATGTTGGTCGAAGTTTTAGACCATGAGCCATGGGCACTTGCATGCAGCCACTTCTGGCCACTTGTATCTCTCTGCCTGCAGTCGGGCCTGCGCTCAAGAACACGAAGAAGGTGAAGGGAAAGTATGCATGGGGTGTGGGGCCCCAAATTCCCGACCCTGCAGCGCAAGGTTTCATGCGAGAGCGGAGCGATGTGCATGATTGAATGCCAGGACGTTTGCTGCTGAGCGCGCCCGCGTCCGCGCCATCAGCTCATTTCAAATAGCCAGCCAGCAGCGTTAGTGTCTCCATAGCGCGTCGCAGCGCGGAAGAAACATGTTTGGGCAGCCTGCAGGCTTCGGAGGTATGCTCAAGCCCCTGTTTCGCGATGCCGGACGCCCATGTAGCGCCCTCATGCACATGCATGCATGCGAGCCCAGCCCTCAGCGACACCGCCCGATCTCTGATCCACCGCGTCTCTCCATCACTGTTTGCAGGCTTCGGC
>JAWZTI010002029.1:0-10033 GCA_039880955.1 Chlamydomonas urium | reverse complement strand
ACCCTCCACACACACCGATGCACATCCCTCCCTTCCTCACATCGGTGCTGCAACCTGCTCACTCCCCTCTCCCCGGATGCTGCCACAGGTGCGGCTGGTGCTGGAGTACTGTGATGGTGGCAGCCTGAGAGACGCACTGGACAGCAAAGCCTTTGGGAGCAGCAGCGGTGAGTACAGCCCCCCACACTTGCGTGGGAGCTATTCGGTAGCTGCTTCCAACACTCTTCCACGATATTCCCTGCTACTCCTGCGGCTGTGCTGAGCTGCTCTGATGCGCTGTGCACTCTGTGGCCTGCCTCTCGCCTTGCGCAGGCGCCACCTGCAACTACGGTGCCATGCTCGAGACAGCGGCCGACATCGCCAAGGGCATGCTGCACCTGCACGCCAATGAGGTGCTACACAGCGACCTCAAGGTGAGAGCGTAGAGACAAGGCGCAAAGGAACGGTTGAAGTGTGGGGTCCTGTATGCAGTCTTCTTCCCGCAGGTGTCCACTGACCACCGTGCACCATACAAGCTGGTGTCAGTGCTCACCGTCTTCCTGCAATGAGTCATTTTTCCTCATGGTCTTGACATCCCTGTGCCCCTCCACGTGTGCCCTGTTGCAGGCCTGCAACATCATGTTCAAGAGCGACACCAGCGTGCGGGGCTTCACAGCCAAGGTGGCGGACTTTGGGCTCGCGATCCAGCTGGTGAGGTGCTGGGATTGGATGTTGTGTGCAGGGCAGGCAGCCGCAGGAGGAGGGCCATCATCAAGGTGTCTCGATGCATGATGACTGCTGCCTGCCAGTACCGCCAGCTTGCAGGAGATCCCAGCTGGGCACCTGCTGCTAGGAAGCTGCTAGGAAGCTGCTTAGATGCTAGGAAGCCGCTATGGTGTTTGGAAGCTGCAAGGACCATCAACCTAGCTCAAAGCTTGCACTGGTGACGGTGGTCCTCTCATGCGCTGTGCCACTCGCAGGACCAAAGCAAGAACCAGACGCACGTCTCACATGTCTTTCAGGTACGTTAGCGGAGGGTAACGCCGCTGCACACCTGTGCTGCACCTGGTTGTGCAGAGTGTGATTGAAGGGCGCTGACTTGGCATTGGGGTTGAGGAAGGGGAGACATGGCAATGGCTGCCTGAACTCCAAAGGCCACTACAGCCGGTGGTGCTACAGCTACTGTTACTACTACTGTTACTGCTGCATTGTGCCACTGTGGTCTTCTGTCGCTCCACCACTCTTATAAGATTGATAATGTCATGAATGATTATCAAAAGCTAATGCCCATTACTGAGTGATTTTTCCTGGTGCCACCTTCATGACCGCAGGGCACACTCACCCACATGGTCAGTGTTCAGGGGAACACGCCAAGGACAGGGTGCAGGGGGGGCTGGGTGGGGTGGGGGCAGTAATAACTTCAGCCGTCTGCAGGCAGGGGCCTAACCTTGCTGGGTAAAGGTACGTGTCTGAGGTGGTACGCTTTTCGGATTGAGGTGTGGATCAAGGAAGCCTTTCCAGTGGCGTGCTGGCTGGGTTGAATGGGTGGTTTGGGCTGTTGGTGGGCAGCGAGCAGTAGTTATGTGTTTCCTTGTCCTTTGGGCCACAGCAAGGGCGCAAAGCCCACCTGCAAAGGACTTCTGCAATGCGCCCCTGCAAAGGACCCTTGCAAGTCATCAACTGAGGCTGTTCATGCTGTTCCCTTATGCCCTGCTGCAGGCGCCGGAGGTGCTGCTCCAAGGCAAGATTGGCAAGGCTGCTGACGTGAGTATGAGCGTTGAGGGGCGTTTTCCAACCCTTTCTCCACGGGGACTTTTCTCCAGGACATCCACAAGGACGCGGCTGCAGGACACAACGCTCTGCATGTGGCAATGCTCTTTCTTTTGCTTTATGTGAGCTTGGTACCTGGACGCTGATTGTGCTGCATGTGCCGTGCCTTGTTTCGCCCGTGCGCAGGTCTTTGCCTTCGGCATCCTGTTGTTTGAGCTGTACACCGGTCAGGAACCCTACCCAGGTAAGGCAGGGCCGGCGTGAGCTGCATGGAGCAGGCCGGCGGGGTTGGGGGGGGAGGAGTGCGGGCGCAAGGGGTGGGGGGAAGGATGTATGCTGCACGCGCAGTGCGGGTGCAGTACATTGAATGACCCGGTCGCCGCCCACGGCATGTTACACCAGCAGCCCACCAAGTCCATCCGGCAAACCACCGCACAACGTGCATGCTGACCTGCGCTGAGCCTGGGCAACGCATGATACCGCTGCTGTGCTGCCATTTGATACCTCTTCACACCCTGCTGCTGCGGCTGCTCGTTCATGCATCCGCTGCCTGCAGGCATCGCGACAGCTCTCCTTGGCCATCACGTGGCCGGCAAGGGCAGGCGCCCACTGTTCCCCTTTGCCATTACAACTGCTACACTGCCATCATCTAACCTTTGCTGCTGCGTCCGCCTGTCGCTCTGCAGGCATTGCGACGGCGCTTCTCGGCCACCACGTGGCAGGCCTGGGCAAGCGCCCGCTGTTCCCCTTTGCCACGCCCAAGCGCTACCGCGACCTGGCGGAGCGCTGCTGGCTCACTGACCCAGACAAGCGGTAAGCGTAGAGACTTGCAACCAAAACAATCAAGCAAAATGACTTTTGGTTAAGACTGTTGACTTTGTGGTCATGTTTTACTGCAAGTTTTTCAGCCTTTACCCATGTACTTATTTGAGCCCCACAAGGGTTAGGGTTGAGGGAGGGTCCAAGACGGGTGTTCAAGCTCCCTGACACCACTGAAGCTTCTGGGCCTTGCCTCTGCAGCTGTCCTGGCTGTGCCGCGAACCCACCCTGGCCTACATCCCTTCACCTGTCACTGCCCCTTCAACACGACAGGCACGACTTTGCCCATCAGACCATTTCGCCATGGTCCGACCTTCAGGCATTGACCACGTTCAGCAGTTGACGGCTGCGGCTGCCCGTTTTATGCTGCAGGCCAACGTTTGACGAGGTGCTGAGAGATCTGCAGGACATGGGCAAGGAGCAGGACGCCCCGGCGGTACAGCCGCTGTCGTACTCAGCGGCGGAAGCTGCCAAGCAGCGGGCGATACAGCTGGCGCACCCATACAGGGCTGATCGGGACGGCGCCTCTGGGGAGCGACCCTCCCTTGAAGGCCACTCGGCGCACGAAGAGGTGTTTCCCGCGGCCACGCTGAAGGTTGTGGTTGGAGGCGCAGGCTTGGAGGCGACTACAGCCGAGGTCGCGCCTTGCAACGGGGTGGCGGGGTCAGCGGCAGCCAAGGAGCCGGTCGTGGCAGCTGCACTCCTGCCGACCAGCTTCAGACAAGCGCAGGTGCGTACGCTGGGCACCTGTTGTGCGCGTTGCAACAGGCAGTGAGTGATGCGGCCCGCGCCCTTTCCACGCACACTCCGCGCTGCTTTCGCGCTCAACCCGCGCTTGCCTCGCACGTCGCCCCGCAGCTGCCGCTGAACGCCATCCCCGAGGCGGAGCACGAGGACGAGCTGCACACCGCCGAGGCTGACTGGGCGCACGGACACGTGCTGCAGCCCGCAATGCTGTCCTCGCCGCATGCGGGTCGGGCAGCGGGCATGGAGTCAGGTCAGGGCATCACAGAAGATCCTCTAGATGACGACGCTGAGTTCTTCTTGGAGCATGATGGCGTGCTGGACAGCGACTCCTCTGGGGAGCGAGAGCTCTAGCCCGTGTCGTCCTGACTCCGTACTCCTGACCATCTGCGTTGGATTGGTTACGGATGCCTGGAGCACCTTCCTGGGCCTCTTAGCTGCAGCTATGTTGTGTGCGGGCTGAGCGGCAGCACCTGGTACAGCTGCTGCTCAGCTACTGGGCCAGCTGATGGCAGCCTGACTGGTCTGGCACCATTGCATTCATAGCGGTACAGCATCCATCCTTGGAAGCGTGCGTTTTTGCTGGCAGCCCCCCTCGCCTTAGTGGTCTGTGCTGAGGGCATAGTCGGGTCCATGTCTTCCCCTGGGTAACAGGTATGATAGATACACAGCTGGCTGCTGCTGCTGCCTGTGCGTCACATGCACGCCCTGTTGGGTAAGCTGATCAGGCCGCTGTATCGGCCCACTGTGGTTAGCTGCTGTGGCCCCGCCTGATGGGCATGGTACAAGGCAGTGCAATGCTGGGCTGCATCTAGGGTGAAGAGGCTCTGTCTAGGGTAAACAGTTCCTGGACATCCAGCCACTCATAAGCCTCCACACCCCCTGCTGCAGTGGGCGCTCCTTGCACCAGGTTGAATAATGCTGGCACCCAAAACCGCAAGCTGATTCATACTAGGATGGCTTTCGCCGACGTGCATAACATGAGGGCAGGCCCAGCTTGTTTCAGTGTGCGGTGTGACTCAGCAGCCAGACTGCTTCATAACACAGGTACAGGAGCACGGCCGCGGCCTGGCATGCTTCTGGTGTGCCCTCCACGTTCCATCCGGCATTGCCCACGAATATGAACCCTAGCTGACCATCGCTGTAGCTCTCCCTGCGCGCCTTCAGGCTGTGCGTTCACGGCAGAACCAGCACCAGCTGTTTGAAGGTGCCTAGGGAGGTGCATACCTGCTCCTCACTGGGCCCCCTCGTTGCATCCTACTGTTTGCCGGGCGCACTGGGGTGGGGCCTCCAGCCAATTGCCCTTTCTGCGCTTCATCATGGGGTGGGGAGACCTTGAATACAGCTGGCTGCTCTTTGGCTGAAGCTGTTGCCACGTTGCATGCGTGCTCATCCTCAGGGTTGTGCCATGTCGCGCAACCGTGTTTTATGGGAACAGCTGCACGCAGTGGGCAGGCAGCTGCAGGTTAGCACTGTGCACGTCCGCCTCCCCCTTCTTCGCTCCCTCTGCCGCAGCTGCACCCGACGCCTCATGCAAGCGGCTGCAGGAGCCATGAGTGCCATGTCGTGCAACCGTGTTTTATGTGGACAGCTGTGCACAGCTGTGGCACAGCTGTGCTGCATTGACTGATCAGTTGGGTGGCAGGAGGCATCCAGTGAAGGTTGTTTTGCTTTTTCTCCGCCACTGGTGCTGCACGTACCCGCGTTGCTCTCATTTATAAACATGCTGTGGCCAGCGTTACATATAATGTTGCAGGGACGCCTGCCATGCCAGGGATAAAGGACGCCAAGGCTGCGGCTGCTTGGGGGTAGGACAAAGGCAACTGGGGAAAGGCGCCGGGCCGCTGGGCATAGGCGTAAGCGGCGTTGGCGGCGCCTGGCACCTGCGCCCAGTACTGCTGCAGCTGCTTCGGCCATGCATGTGCGCGCACTGCCATATGGTGACTTGGTCAAAAGTGTGATCAAGCGTCTCGGTTCTTTCACGAGTTCTGGGTCGCCTTTTTCTTTTGAAACAGATATAAGGCAGCTCAAGGAGATCGTAGCATGCCTGCCTGCCACCACACCGGTGACGTGTGCAAGCATTTGGCTCATGGTCGCCCCTCCGTTCGTACACAAGGAGGTTTGGGAAGTAGTCTGCATGGTAGCGGTCGAAGCCATGGCTCTAGGCAGACGCTGGCTGGGGGCAGGGCACCTCGAGGCGGAGGAGGAGGGATGCCACACAACCACTCATAACAGATTTCCTGCCACTTGCTCCGGCCACTTTGATGGCTCAGCCCTCACCAGCAGATGAAGCTGGTCGCTTTGCCGTGGGCAACTTCTGGTCTATGTTGGATGACTTTGTGTCTGTGGTGGATCCTCCACCAAATTGGTCATGCGTGGGACTTAACTACCCGCTCATGAGCTTCCAATCAGCGAAGCTAGTTCTGAAGTTGCCCCCACACAGGGCACTGCCCCCACACTTGGACTGATATAGTCAAAGTCCTTGTTTTCTTCATAGTCAAGTTCTCAGGGAGCAGTAGAGACTGCTTTTTTCTGTGCCGCAGGTCAGGTGTGGCGTAGGGGACCGCGCACGCACGCTTTCGTCCCAGGCTAACCTAGGCTTCAGCCGGGATGCCTGATTTCGCCTCCCTGTGATCATGGAGGCAGCTTTTCTATGCCCAACTTGAACAACTTGAGCCTTTTTGTTGGCCTAACAGTGTAGGGGGTCGTCATACTTGTGTGGCGACCCTGGGCCGCTGACGAGCCTGTAACACCACACACACAGAGAAAAGTGTGCAAGCATGATCGGTGGTTTGTGACGCATGCACTTCCTACAAATGCCACCACCACTGGCACTTGGATTCAGATGTTACGGGTTGACGCTTGGTTTTGTGACCCACAGGGCCCACCCCAAATGCCTGCCTTGAGTACCCATCCATTGACTTGACATGCATGCCGTGCTGTTTTGTTCCTTTGACTTACTTATGATATACAGTCACTGGTTGACTGGCTCGCTGCTTTCCTCGCGTGTTCGCGTGTATTACAGAACAGTTCACAAACCCGTTCACACAAGGCTGGAGCGAGGCTGCAGCGCAATTGCTCGGGAGATCGCTTGAGCGCGCCGCAAATCGTACGCCCTCTCTAAAGCACCCGAGCTGCCGCTTCGGAGAGCGTTGAAACGATTCCTGACATTCACCTGCTTCAAAGGCATGCCAAGCACACATACTCCATGCATGGCAGAGCAATCACTGCAAAGCTCCCTCCTGACTGCTGCACATTGACCTCTTCACCATGCTTGCAGGCGCGCGTGCATGCAGTGTGCAGGCAGCTGCAGGTCAGCTCTGCGCACGTCCGTCTCCCCCTTCCTTGCTCCCTCCGCTGCCGCTGCATCCCGACGCCTCATTCAAGCAGCAGCAGCCATGACCGGCACTGGCCCAGCGCCTGCACCCAAGCGTCCTCGTAGAGAAGATGACCCTTTCACGCGAGTGAGCAAGGACATGTCACGGCTCCTTCGGCACCAGGCACCACCAGGCACCCTTGATGCCCAGGGCTTCATGGCCCTGCCTACCCTCATGCGCCTGCTACGTGGCAAGCCCAGTGAGGATCTGGTTCGTCAGGTGTGTGGGAGTGACACGGGCTGTGCTAGGCTCTGTGCTGGCCTTGATCACCTATGTGTTGGCCTGAGTGCAGGCCTTAGTGCTGGTGTGAGTGCTGGCTGCAGTGCTGGCCTCTGTGCAGGCCTGAGTGTTGGCCTGAGTGCGGTGGCCTGAGTGCGCTGGCCTGAGTGCGCTGGCCTGAGTGCGCTGGCCTGAGTGCGCTGGCCCGAGTGCGCTGGCCTGAGTGCGCTGGTCTGAGTGCGCCGGCCTCTGTGCGCAAAGCCGAGGGGTATCAACATGGCTTCAAAAGCAAGGGCAGCGTGTTGCACAGCCCAGGTGCCATGCTTCACATCAGCAGTGACTCTTGTAGATACAGAGTGGACCTGCTGGTTCCAACTGGTGGCTTCCGAAAATCGATTGCACAACTGCTCTTTTGCCAAATATAGTTGCGTTGATTACTGAATAATGGTCGCTTGCTGTGCACCTGCGTGCCACACTTGTACCGCCGTCACACTTCCCGCGCCCCTGCAGGTCGTCCAGCAGGACGCCAAGGGGCGGTATGTCCTGGACGACTCCACCACCCCGCCACGCATCCGGGCAGCCCAGGGCCACACGATCCAGCTGGAGAACCCCGTGCTCAAGCCTGTTGCCGCGGCGGACGAGGTGCCGCTCGCGCTGCACGTGACCGGTCGGCAGGCGTGGGAGGACATCCGGGCGAGCGGGGAGCTGCGGAGCATGGCGCGCATGCACATCCACTTTGCGACGCAGCCACACATGATGCGAGCCAACTCGTGGGCCAACGTGTTGCTGCAGCTGGACCTGGCGGGAGCTATGGCGGCCGGGCACCGGTTCTTCATGTCTGACAACCAGGTGCTGCTGACAGAGGGGCCGCTGCCGGTGGCGTTTGTGCACCAGGTGCAGGCGTTAGAGCTGCCCGAAGGGTGGCAGGCAGCAATGGCAGGTGCAAGGCAAAGGAGTGATGGTGGCGGCGGCGGCGGCGGCGGCAGGGACAGTGGCAGGGGTGGCAGCAGGGGCGGTGGCAGGGGCAGGGGTAACAGCGGCCAAGGTTCTGCAGTCCCAGGGGCAGACTATCAGGATCAATGACCGAACTTTGTGCTGACCCACTTTTTGATTCACCCATTTTCATGTTTTTTCGCCATCTGCAGCGGCGCAATGCCAGGTAGCATGCCACATGAGGTTCATGATGAGTTCAAAGGAATTTCAGTTCACACTGAATTCCTTGTTCAAGGGTCAGCCAGATTGCCTTGTACGTCGGGTGTGCACGCCGAACGCAGGCAAGCGCCTGAATGTGATGGTCCATGAAGCAGGCGCAGCGGACCAGCGCGGCGAAGGGCGGCAAGCAGGCGTTGAGTCAGAGCAGGACCAGGGGTGAGAAGGGCGTCGGCCTGCTCGAGGCGCGCCGCAACACTCAGAAAGAGGCTGCGCGCAGCTCGATGCTTGGGTGCCAGCACGAGTCAGGCTGCGCTCAAGCGCAGTCCGCCATGTCCTGGATGACAGGCGGGCAGTCAGCTAGCAGCAATTGGGTCGCGCTAATGCCATGCAATCACCTTCAGGCTGCGCCATGTGGGTGCCAGCGGCCGTGCTACACAGCCACAGCATTGAGCGCTGCAGCACAAACCTTCAAGCAAGCAGGCACTTCTTCTGTGACGCTGACGGCTTGAAAACATTTGAATGCCATGCCGTCGTGCCGCAGCTGCTGAACGTTGCCCCACCCTGTTGTGACACTGCCTGCGCAGGGTGTTTCAGGATGTTGACTTCTGGGTGTACTACCAACCCATCAGCCTGTACAACATCATCTCGCAGCGCGCTCAGAACGGCGTGGTAGGTGCTCGGCACAGCTTGGTGGGGACTGCCAGGTGCTGTGGCGCACAGCACAGTGTGGGCGTGCCACCAGTGTGGCAGGTTCTTAAAAGGGTGTGCCTGGTGCACAGAAACGGTTGTGTGGGTTAGTACAGCCGCATGACACCTCTGTGGCCTGGTGTGGGCACATGCGTGACGGCAGAGACCAGGGTGGCAGGGGAGGCAGGTTTGAGGGGAGTAAAGTTGCTGCTGGGCTTGCACCTCTGTCCTACATGCATGCATCACGTATTCGTGTTTGTACGCACTGGTGCAAACCAAAGCGCTGCACACTTGCTACCGCGGCTGTCCGCCTCGCCACGCAACTTTACCCAAGGCACTTCCTAACACCATGAGCATCCTGCAAACTTGACCCACAAGGACGCAGTTGTTGCTTTGCTTTTCTGCACAAAAGTTCTGCCGTTTTCATCTGCCGTTTTAGACAACTTGGAAGTGATCACTCAGGTGGCTAAACCACCTGTCATCCCTCCATGCCCCCCACTGACCGCTCCCCGCAGCCCTTGTTCCTGCAGCGCACGCTCAAGTACGTACAGCAGTCGCCCACACCCATGGCGGCTGACAGGGCCAGGTGGGTGTGTGGGCGTCAGGTGCCAGCAGTGCCAGACAGGACATTATGTCTATGATCAAGTGCAGTTATGGACTATCGCATGTTCTGACTTGTAACCGATGGGTGATAAAGGTGACCAGGGCCCTGGGCTTGTGCCCCGCTGCTAACCTTGCCAGACATTGCTTTGCCTCGCTAGTTCTCACTCCAAGCTGCGCAGATCTCACTTTTGCCGAGCTAGAGAGTGAGATCAATCTCAGCTGCTGGATCTCACAAGGTTCCTGCTGGATCTCACTCTTAAATTTGCTAGGCATGATGCTGCCTCAGGCTTCTCACTCGTCCCCCTCTCCCTCCCCTCCGCCCTTTACAGGCCCTCGCTACTGGTGTCGCTCCTCATCGATCTCCTCTCACTCCTTTCCTCTTCACCCCCTCCCTCCGTGTTTAGGCCCTCGCTATTGGTGTCACTCCCCCGCCTCTTTCCCGTCCCTCTCCCTCCCTGTTCAGGCCCTCGCTATTGGTGACGCTGAACATGGCGGAGCTGCTTGGTGGTCAGTGGCCGCGCCAGGAGGGCATGTCCATCGTCATTGCGCTGTGCGAGCAGCTCAGCAGCGGGGTGGTGAGTGGCAGCACCCCAGCAAGTTACACAGGTCCGAGTGTTGTGTATCTGGCTTTAAGCGGTTGCTACGTCCGTGGTTCTTCGTTGCTTCTGACAGCTCAGCAGCGG
>JAWZTI010002027.1:0-10045 GCA_039880955.1 Chlamydomonas urium | reverse complement strand
CTGCTCGCCCGCCCCACCCTACCTGAAGGCCTGTGACTTGGTCACCACCCTGCGCAGCACTGTGCTGAGCGCCTCGCTGAAGTCCATGTCTGCCGTGAACTGCAGCATTGCCGAGCAGGCAATGGCGCCAACAATAAATGCAACGCTGCAGGGGCGAAAACGGCAGCACCAGTGCATGTGTTGGTGGAGCGGCCATGGCAGCAGCGCCAGCGGCAGGCGGAGCAGTTTGATTCAGTGGCACTGCACATGAAGCGGGCGACACGACGGGCCCCAGGTCACACACGCCAAGCGTTGAGAAGGTAAAGGTAAAGATGATACGCCCTGAGGCGTGGACTAAGGAAATCCTTCCAGCACGCTAAGCGTTGCACTTCATGATGCGCTCCTCCAACTGAGCAGCAGCATGATCCTAGCCCCTGAAGAGGCGAGACTTGGAACTGATTGCAGTGAGGCACTACATTGCATACCACTACATCAGCAGCACCTGATAAGGTTTTGTTTCGTGTTTGGCCCACGCACCTGAGCAGCAGCACATGCTCCCAGCCTAGGTGGAAGCCTGCGATGATGGTGGTGGCTGGAGACGCATGAGATGGACCAGACGCCTCGCCAGGGTGAGGTGTCGCAGCAGAGGAGGGGTGCAACGACGAGGAAGGGGAAGGGGAGTGGTGGGAGGCGTGGGACGAGGAGGGCGCGGCTGCGAGGGTGCCAGTGGTGCTGGCCGGGGAGGTTGAGGTGCTGGGGGCTGCAGCTGCAGTGGCGGTGCTGGGGGCGGCTGTAGTGGAGGAGGTGGAAGAGGAGGAGGGTGGTGGGGCGCCAGCAGTGTTGGCAGAAGAGGAAGGGGTGGACATGTGAGGGGCTGCGACTCCAGGCGCAGTGCTGGGAGCTGCAACTCCCCCCAAAGAGGGCAAGGGGGGTGGGGCGGTGGAGGAGGGGGGGGCGGCGAAGGAGGGAGTGGAATGTGTGGGAGGTGTGGAGGAGGCGGAGGGCGCAGGGGAGGCTGGCGAAGCAAGGTTCGAAGGCGCTGACGAGGCAGCCGCAGCGGTAGGCTGTGCTGCAGCAGTAGCCTGCGCGCCAGTGGTGGGCTTTGAGGCAGTGGTGGGCTGTGAGGCAGTTTCGGGCTGTGCTACAGAGGAGGACGCAGGCTGCGAGGAGTGCGGGTGTGATGCCTGTGATGACGTCGACCCACTGACACCAGTGGTGCCCCTACTTGCACCTGCACCAGCACCTGTACCTGCACCTGCACCTGTGCCTGTGTCTGCAGCTTTACCCAGCCCTGCACCACCTGCAGCTGCTTGCTTACTGGCCCCTGACCCTGACCCTGACCCTGACGCAGCTCCTGCTGCGGCTGCTGCTTCGCCTGCACCTGCCCCTACCCCTGCATGTGTGCTTGGGACTGCGGGAGAACCTGCTGCCGCCCGATCCTGCTTCCCTGCACTTGCTCCTGCACCTGCTCCTGCACCTGCTGCTGCTGCCCCTGTTGCTGCGCCTGCACCCATGCCAGCGCCTGCTCCCGCGCTCGCTCCTGCACGCCCCGTCCCCTTGGCCATGCTGCCTGCGCCTCCCGTAACCTTCTTCCTAGCACCCAAATCGTCCCCTGGTGCCGCCCTGCCGCTTGGCCCAGTGCCTCCTGTGCCTTCCGCTGCTGTTGCTGCCGCTGCTGGCGTGCCGCCTGCGCGTGCTGCATCGTCGCCACCACCAACGCTGACATTAGGGCCTGAAGCAAACACCGAGCTACCGCCGCCACTGCTGCTGCTGCCACCGCTGCTGCTGCCGCTCCTGCTGCTGCTGCTGCCACTTGTGGTGCTGCTACCGCCGGTAGTGCTTCTGCTGACGTTGGTCTTGGCCTGTGAGCTGCTGCTACCACTAATACCCAGCTGCGTGCCGCCGCTGTTGCTGCTACTGCTGCCGACGCTGCTGTTGGGTTGACCGCTGCCACTGGTGGTGGGTTTCGCTGGCGCTGCCGCCGCCGCTGCTGCTGCCGCTGCCACAAGTGCCCCTGCCGGTATGTGCGCCTGCTGAGGCACTGATGACACAGTACTGTTCCCCATAGGTATAGCGCGGCTGCTTCCACTGACAGGTGCCTCAGGTGGTGGTCGTGCACGTTTAGGGGTCAGACTGGCACTGGGTGTAGTAGTGGCGTCCTTGGCTGGCATGCTGCCTGGGCCTGCACTGCTCCTGACGATCGCAGTGCTGCTGGAGTCAGCAGGTGCAGCTGCCTCAGCACCTGCGCTGCCGCTGCTCGTGATGTCAGGGCTGGCTGCACTGCCACCTGCTGCATCACAGCTGCCAGTCTCACCGCTGCCGCTTTGCACTGCCGATCGTGCTTTCATTCCGCGTTGCCTGCAGCTGGCGCCGCTTAGCCCAAGCGCATGTCGCTGTAGCAGCGCGAGTAATTGAGCTGAGGGCTTGAGACTCGCCTGCAGCGCTGCCGCACGAGCCACGCCGTTTGGCAAACGCAGCTTGAGCGCGCATGGCGGTGACCTCACGCGGCTGCAAGCCAGCGGCTGCCCTGCATGGCACGCTGCGAGCACCATGCGCTGTTTCCCTGCCCCCTGCCAGCTCCGTTCGTGCCCAGAGCTGGAAACGCCGCGTTCCAAGGTGCAAGTAAGGTGGGTTTGTTGACGCTGTGGCTAGATTGGAGGTGTCGGAAAGGAAAGGAGGGTGCTAGGGAAGTGGAGCTGGTTTCGCCGATCACTACATGTCAGCATGATCTACCATGCCTGAGACAATTGCCTCCGTTCGTCTGCCGTTTGGTGCGCATACTAGCAGCATCACACTTGAACACTTGAGGGGTAAGGACGAACAGGCAAAAGTAAATGCCGACAGTCTGTGAAACAGCATCCTGCAGACGGCGGCAGCTGTCACCACTTTAGGCGGCCCGTTAGCTCAATTGACTCCTGCAAAACTTGCGCTTGGTGTCAATGGCCCCTGTGCACGTCTCATTGGCCACTTTGTCAACCTGCACAATCACAGGTGCAGGGTGTCTATTAAGAGCATTGCACTCGGTCCCAGCACATCCTTCTGGTTCATGAAGGATGCAAGTTGAAGTGATGTTGCATGCTCGCTGCAAGATGGAATCAGGCTCTGGGGTGGCATGCTCTGAAGAAGCCAGGCAACTGGGACTTGGTTGAATGCTGCAGCTCAGCCCCTCGCTGCACCTCCTCACAAGGGCCCCGTCAAGGTCACACTTGTCATAAGTGACTTGTGTCTGAAGCCACGCACGCAGACCAGGCAGGTTGAACATTCCCGGAAGGACTTGTCTGCACTACACTGCCCTTGAAGTGACCTTCCCTGCCCCGCTGCCCCGCTTTTCCGCGCCTCCCTCCAGCACCTGACCGTGGCCCACCTTGGCAAAGTAGGTCATGTCCCGCGTGATGCCCGCGCCCCCTCCTCGCTGTGTCTTCACCTGAAAGTCCTCCCTGGACTTGGTCACGTAGTGGTACACAGCCACCCTGGGCCAGCACATCAGGTCAAATACACGTGAGAAATGGTGCCGCGTTGGAGTGACGCACAGTTATCAGCATGAGGCCATCCACGAGCAGCAGGGACGAGGCAGCGGACCCCAAGTCAGCGAGGTGGGCGACTGATCCAAGCGGCTGCTTCCCATGCCCTACTCCTGCCCCATCTGCCCTCCCCCTTCTGCGCTCGCCTGCCCGCCCACGCACGCCCACCTGCTCCAGCGCGCCTTGTTCCAGCTTCGCTTCAGAGGGTTGAACGCCTCGTCCACCAGGAACGGGCCCCCGGGGTTCACCGAGTCGTCGTGGTGCTCCAACACCTGCACCTCGGCAGCGTGGAAGTCCAGCGCCTCGGCACCCTTGCGGAACTGTGCACGGTGAGGGCTGATCATGACGGGGTGGAACCTGCAAGCCAGGTGCAAGCAGTGGTCACGAATGGCAAGCAGCTGATCTGTAACAAAACATGTGCTGCCCTGACACTGCATCGCAGGGCTTGGCCTTGCACCCCAGGCACAAGCAGTGGTCCCGAATGGGCAGCAGGTGACATGTTGCAGAACATGTGCTGTTATGGCACTGCTTCGCAGGGCTTGGCCTTGCACCCACTGCCGCACGCCCCCCTCGCCCCCGCCCCCCTTCTCCGTGTCCAATGCATGTTTACAAGGGGTTTGACCTGCCTGTGGTGGCCCTTTGGAAGGCACTCACTGCTACTTCTGCCACCTCCCTCACCCCCCTCTCTTGCACACCCCTGGCTCCCTTGCTTACCGTGTGTTCACAAAGCTCTTGATCTGCCTATGCACATGGTGTCCCTTAGGCAAACATGACGTGTAGGCATCCACCACAGCCTGCTGCGGCCGCCGGTCGTGGCCGGAGCTGCCCAGCGTGCGCCAATGGAAGGACACGCCACCATAGTCCTGGTAGTCACGCAGGATTGTGTTGAAGTCCTTGGCTAGTGGGTCGTTGATGACTAGGAACTCATCGACATCTATGAAGCCCACAAAGTGGTGCTGTTGCCCGTACTTTTGTAAGCAGGTGTTGTACGCATAGCCCTGCAGCAAAGCAGAAAGACTGTGACAGCCAGGACTGGGTGCGTGGACAAGACGTGCAATTGCATCTGCTGTCGCCGCTGCAGCCATGGAGCAAGCCTCGTGGCATGCTCAGCTGCCATCGCTGCTGTGCTGCGTGCTTGACGCCCTCCTCGCCCAGCAAGCTGCTGCTCCGCTGTTACTGCCGCACCTGTGCTGTGTGCTTGAAGCGCTCTAGGGAGGATGTGTAGCCTCTGCTGTAGCGGTGGTGGTGGCCCTCGAACAAGTCATACGTGACCTGCCCTGAACTTATGTACTCTCGCACTTCACTGTCCATGCGGGGCTGGCTGTCATGGTCATAGATGTGGATAGTGTTGATGCCTGTGAAAGGAGGGCAGATTGCTGATTTGCAGAGCAGCGCTGGCGAGGACAGCTCAGTGGTGGTGATACAGAAGTTCATGCGTCAGTCAGGTGTTTCAAAATCATGGCCCCTTTACCATGCATGGCGCACCTAAGCACAGGTGGTACTCCACCCACTCCTTCAAGAAGGCGTTTTCATTGTGCCCTACTGCGCATATCGCCGAGTAGGCGTGGCCGTGGGCCACGCCGCTGGTCTCGCCATCCGCTTGCACGCTGAGAATTGTGAGCAGTAAGAACAGCGGCCAAGGGCGGCGTGCAAGCCATCGCTGCATCCAGCCTGCTCTCAGCGCGGCAACGTCTGTAGCTCGTGGAGCACCCTCGGCCCTGATGCAACCCAGTGAGATGCAGGTGTGACCAACATTGAAAACGTTTGCAGCCCTCTAGGACGACGGTGAAAAAGACTCTAAAAATACGTGCAAAGTTTGGGTTCCAGCTATGAGGTAGATATCAAAGTGCTGGCCAGAAAAGCAGCTGCGCAACCAGACATGCTCACATTCTATGCCACTGCACATCGCCTCTACATGCCAAGGATGTTGGAAGCGCGGCTTATGGGGATGGCAGCATAGGGTGACTGCAGCGCCCCGGCCGGGCTGTGCAGCGGGGCATAAGGAAACGAGAACAGGTTCGTCGATACCCGGTGGTGGGGCCCTTCAGTAAATGGTGAGCAGCCAGAGTGTGCACCTCCACCGCGGGTGCTGCTACGTGGTGCAGTACCAGGGCAGGACAGTTGGCCTGCTGCGTTGCTGCTCGAGGGCTGCAGCCACTGGCAGCTGCTGCCTGCACCGCCAGCTGCCGCCGCTGTTGAACCGCCTCCCGCCCCCCCCAAGGTCTGCAAGAGGCAATTCAGCGCAAAAGCGATGCCATTGATAGGGTGGGAGAATTAGGGTGTTTTACTGTTTGTGTGGATGCGTTGCGAGGGGTGCGTGAATGAGGGTGACGGGGAAAAAGACACTCAAGCATTGCTGCCAGGCACACAACACCAGCAGGACAACAACATGAACCTTCATACCTGGGAGTTGCAGTCGATGCAGAAGGTGCGCACGTCCCTCTCGGCATAATTGTATGTTGAGCAGGTACTTCACGATGTGGAAATGCGCCGTACATTGTCAGTATGACCATGAAAAATATTATTGCGCAAGTTCCACACAGGGTTAGCGCATGCGGCTGCCAAAGCTGTTGCTGTGTAATTGCAGTCGTCTCACCTGCAGAACACGTCCTGGCATGACTCACACTGCTGCAGCGCTGGCAGCAGCTGGTGGCGCCTGAGCCACCATGCAGCAAGGGTGGGGGAATCAGCACGAGCACTGAAGCTGCAACGTGTTGCATGACAGAGCGACCTTACCCGCAGTGCGTGCATGGCGCTGTGGGTGCTGCGGCGTGCTGTGGCTGCGGTGCCAGCAGTGCGCCACCTGCTGCAGCAGAAAGTGTTAGGCTGCTTCAGGTTTGAAGACGTGGTCAGGTGGTCAAGGATCCGGAACACAGCATGCACAGCGTTGATTTGCACCAAGCGTCAACACACCTGCTGCAGCAGCTGCAGCTGCTGCTTGCTGCTGCTGAAGTTGTTGATGTTGTTGCTGCTGCTGCGCCCGCGCTGCTGCCATCATGAGCTGGAACGGGTTGACCGCTGCGTTGCGACACAGCATCGCATGATTGTTCAATTTTTGGCTTCATGACTCGAGTCGAAGACAGCGTGTCATGGCAGTGGGTGGCAAGCTCCTGATGTTGCATGCATGCCTGCTGGCAGGGCTTGCGCACCATTCTCGACGTCTACATGCGGGGTCTTGAGCGGGACCTCCAAATGCGCAGGGAAGTCACGGGGACGCTTGGACATGCTTCAGGAACTGTTGTTGGATGTATAGAGTACAGCGCTGTAGCTGGGGGTCAATTCTCAAGCTCAGCTGTGGCGCGTCAGCTCGAAAACTCAACGTCCCACACACCAACGCCGCAATTGAAGGTGAGGCCACCCGCCCCACTGGGCCATCGGCCGTGTCACTTGAACAACGCGGTGTACATCGGCGTGCAACATACGGGAGCCGCAGTTTGACACGAGCGGATTGGCCTCACATCGGCAGCCACACGCCACTCGCTCAGGATGAGGGCCACGCGGCCGCACCGCGACTGGTGCACTCGCTGTAGAGCGCCGCAGAGCAAGCCGATGCAAGTGCAGCTGGGCGTGGTCAGGCCTTGGGCGGCAACTCCATGCACCCCAGGCACCCCCAACAGCAGCAGAGGCAGCAGCACCAGCCTGCGTGCCAGTCACGCACAGGGCGCCATCAGAGCCTCAGCTTTGCATATGGGGACCACCCAGGAAGCTGCTGTGGCGGCCAGTCGCACACTCAGCACCCTTCACAGTGCAGCACCTGGCCATCAGGCTCCTTCGCCCAGGCGGGTCCAAACTGCAGCAGGCTCTTGGAGCAGACAGGCAGCAGGCACCTCTGGTTCTGAAGAGGAAGGGGAAACCATCGGTCCCGCCTTTGCAGCCACCCTGAAGATGCTGGAGTGGCAGCGCCTGTGCGAGCACATGGCGGACTTTGCCAGCACGTTTGCGGGGCGGCGGCAGTGCCTAGCGCTGCCGATTCCCCCCACCATCGTGGAGACGCAGAGGCTGTTGGAGGAGACTAAGTGAGTGAGGCAACAACAGTGGTGTGGGCTGTACATCATGTGCTGTCAAAGGGATGAAGTGGGCATTGACAGCCGCGTGGTACTTTGCTTCTTGTAGCTGTTGTGAGTGGTCAACAGCTCTGTAGGTGGGCTGTTGCACGGTCTGTAGGGCACCACAAGTGCACCACAAGAGCACAGGCACCCCTGCTTATCAACAATCGGCATGTGCAACGAGCAGGGCTGTGGGTGCTGCTTCGAGGGGACAATACCTGAAGTGCCGGCTGAGCCAGAGGCGACAGGTGGCTCATCACTTACGTCATCCCTGCTTTGCCTGCAGGGCCATGGTGTTGCTGGAGTACGACTTTGCCACTGCGCTGGACTTTGGTGGCATCGCCACTGCCGAGGCAGCATCTGCCATCAAGTGCGCCAGGGGCTGTCGGGGGGGAGTCGAGGGGCAGGGATGGACGCTGCGCTATGCGGCTATGTGTGTTGTGTATGCTATGTCGCCGTGTGGCCTATGCCGAGTTATTTGAACATTCTGTGGTAGCACCACCGCTGCCGGCGCCACAGCGAGGCGAGGGCGCTGTGCTAGGCTGCTATGGGGGTTATTCCGCTGTGGTGCTGAGTGACCTGTGCTGTGGTGTCAGGCATATGCTGTGGTGGCATCGCCTCTGCCGAGTCAGCATCTGACATACAGTGCGCCTGGGACTGGGGAAGGGGAGAGAAGACTGCAGGGGTGGGTACTATGTGCCGCCCTGTAGGGCTCTGCCGGTGTGTTTCAGTAGGACGATGCCCATGTGCCTCTTCATCACAATCTCTTACCTGCCGCACATCCCCCGTTCCATCAATGCATCAGGCGAGCTACCAAGGGTGAGATGTGCCGGCCCTCACAGCTCAAGGGTGTGCTCCAGCAGGGCTTCTTACTTCCGCCTTGCTTCCCCCGCTCTCTTGAATGTGTCAGGCGAGCTGCCAAGGGTGGCATGTGTAGCCCCGCCGAGCTGAAGGGCGCAGCGTCGCTGTTTGAAGGTGCTGCCTCCCTCAGGCGTCAGCTCGCAGCAGCAGCCAAGGAGAATGACATGCTGGGCAGGGGCAGCCCGCTGGCCCCATTGCTGGATGCCGTCATGCCGCTGCCGCCTGCACCAGTGTTCTGCAGAGAGGTGGGTTTGGTTTGGTAGCACAGGTGTTTGGCATGGCGCAGTATGCAGGAAGAGAACTTTTTATGTGTGGCGAGGTAGCCCGCTGGCCCCCCTGCTAGACGCTGCCATGCCACTGCTGCCTGCACCGGTAAAAGCAGCTGCTCTGCAGAGAGGTGAGCTTGATTGGGTAGCACAGGCAGTTGAAATGTTGCACGAATGTGTGGCGGAGCAGCCTGCTCAACGCTGCCGCCTGCGCAGGTGTTGTGCAGGGAGATGAGGTTGATTGGGTAGCACAGGCAGTTGAAATGTCGCACGAGTGTGTGGCGGAGCAGCCTGCTCAACGCTGCCGCCTGCGCCGGTGTTGTGCAGGGAGATGAGGTTGATTGGGTAGCACAGGCAGTTGAAATGTCGCACGAGTGTGTGGCGGATCAGCCTGCTCAACGCTGCCGCCTGCGCAGGTGTTGTGCAGGGAGGTAAGGTTGATTGGGTAGCACAGGCAGTTGGATGTTGCACGAGTGTGTGGCAGAGCAGCCTGCTCAACGCTGCCGCCTGCGCAGGTGTTGTGCAGGGAGATGAGGTTGATTGGGTAGCACAGGCAGTTGGAATGGTGCAAGTTGGAGAAGAACAGTGTGTTGTTAGTGGCTACCAGGGGCATTCATCTGTGAGATCTGCCAGCGCGGCTGTGGATCATTCCTCTCATCAACCGCATCCACACCTCTTACCCTGTCCACACCCGGTCCGATCGACGATGAGGGGCGCGTCATTGACTCTGCCAGCAACGCCCAGAATCAACCTTTCCACTGACCTTGTCCACACTTTCCACCCTGTGCACACTCAGGTCCGATCCGCTATTGACGATGAGGGCCGCATCGTTGATTCTGCCAGCGAGGCGCTTGCAGGGCAGCGGCAGCGCGTGAGGGTACTGCAGTCCCGCCTGACGTCGGTGCTGCGGGGCTACCAGCAAGGCGAGGTTTCGGAGCAGGGCGGACGGCTGTGCGTCGCCATGAGCGTGGGTGAGTTCTTGGGACAAGCGTCAAGTATGCGCGTTGTGGGGTGGCGGTGTGGCAGCAATCGCGCGGCTAATGACTCACAAGGGTACTAAAATGTGTTGGGCATCCCCACCTGTATCAGGAGGAAAGATAATTTTGTGTGGGCTGAGGCGCAAAACTGCCAACTGCCCCTGCCCCGTCCAAAACCTTGCCCAACTCAGGTACCAAGGTGCCACCTGGCGCGATCCTGCTTGGTACTAGCCAGGGAGGCAGCGTACTGTACGTCGAGCCCCCGGCTGCTGTACCGCTGAACAACGAGCTGGGGGCAGCTAAGGCGATGGCGGCATCAGCGGAAGAGGATGTGCTGTATGCGCTGAGCGGGCGGCTTATGGGCGTGGAGGTGGAGGCAGAGCAGTGCCTGCAGG
>JAWZTI010002025.1:0-10046 GCA_039880955.1 Chlamydomonas urium | reverse complement strand
AAGAAAAAACTTTGTGGCTCCTGTGGGTGTGGTTGTTGGTTGGGAAGCAGCGGCGCATCCTGCACGTTACCGCTGCACCGCTGCTATCCGTGGCATAGCACCACCCAGGAAATAGAAGCGTCAAGGAAAGGTTGGTGGATGCTGTGCTTCGCTAGGGGGTCTTAGATACTCCCGCTGCCTTCTGCCCTCATTGATTCACGCCTGCGGTGGAGCCTTCTGCTGCACAGTACTGGAACGACGAGGAGCTGATGCACAAGATCAGCACCAGGATGCGCGCCATGCAGCAGGCCAAGCAGCAAGAGGCGGGCGTGGCGCCGCCCCCGGCCCCCGTCATCAACAACCTGTTTGACGCCTGCAAGGCTGGCGATGTGGAGGCGGCAGGGAAGATGATTGAGGAGGGCGCGGAAGTTAACGCTAAGGTGAGTGCGGCGGTCCCCATTGGGGGCGCCCTGTAACCCCTCTGCCTGTCAATGGCGGCAGCAGCGGGTCAAAACTTGGAGTCTTTCAAACAGCGGTCACTGTGGAAAGTGCAGCGCAGGCGTGCAGGTGCAGGCCCTGCCCAGCCTGTTGTTCTCGTTGCTGCGCCCAGCGCTTCAACCGCAACCCCAGCGCCTATTTGCAATTATCATCACCTCACTGCCGTGGCCTTTCACCACTGGCCCCGCCTGCTGTGCAGAACGACAAGGGCGTGACTGCGCTGGGCATTGCTGTCGGCTTCAACCGCAAGGACGTCGTCAAGCTGCTGATTGAGAAGGGCGCAGATGTCATGCAGGTCAGGGCTGAACAGGATGGTTGGGATCAAGGCATCCATGACTGGACTGCAGTTACTGGATATTAACTGGACATGGGCGCTCGTAGCACATCGCCTGTTATGGTTCATGATGCCAGCCGTTGCTTGGTTGCATAATCTTATCGCGAACACGAAACTGACAGCGTAGGTCTTCGTTGCCATGTAAGCTGCAGCTGGTGCAGATACAAGCGCCGGCCAGCCTTGTACAACTCACCTGCTGACCTGGTGCCTGACGCTTTGCTTGCTTGCCCGTAGACGGACGCTAAGGGCAACACCGTGCTGCACTACGCTGCAGGTGGGGGCGCAGCAGGGCAACTGCCTGTTTGCTTGCACATGCTAGTCCACCAGGCATTTTACACACATCATCCTCCCAGTCGGCTGTGAAAGTGTCCACAGTCTTTGCCATGCCTGAGTGCTGACCTAGGTAGTCCATTTTACAGTCCGCAGGGCGCCGCAAGGGCACAAAGCACCCCTACTCATCAGACGAAAAGTAGGACCTGCTGCTGCTGCTGATGTCGCCGCTGCTGCTGCTGCTGCTGCAGGCTACGGGCGCAAGGAGGTTGCAGAGATGCTGGTGACAGCAGGTGCCAAGCTGGATGCGAAGAACGATGCTGACCAGAAGCCCATTGACGTTGCGAAGCTGAACCGCGAGGCAAGACGGGGTGCATAGGCGGGATCACAGCTGTGGAGCAGGGGGGATCATGCAGTGGATTGCTTCAAAAAGCAAGGGGCGCCCTCCAGAAGATTAAACTGCTACCTGAGCATGTGTTTGCGCTGCTTGTGTTGTGCTGCTGTGCAGAAGCCCATGGTCGAGTACCTGCGCACAATGTGGTCCCGCAGGCACGACGACAAGGACGAATAGACGCCTCATGCTCTGCTGTTGATGCTGTGACTAGTACTTAGACAGTTCCATCAGCCAGGCTGACTGTACGTCAGGCCGTGCACAGTACATTTACAAAAGGACAAGGGGGGCGGGTGATTACCATGTTGTTTGATCTGTTGGGTACGTTTGCTAAACCAGCCGAGGTGCTGGTCAGGCTGGTAACTGTATGGTGCATTTTTGCAACGTGGTCACACTACCTGCAGAGTTGCGCACAACACCTGCGGGTGCAAACTCATAGCGAGCGCGCTCCTTGCTATATCATGGGTGACGTACCTTGCAGCAGCGCAAGTAAGTGCGAGCAACCCTGGAGCAACCATCAGTATGAGCTGCTGCAGGTTTCAGCCAGCAACACCTCCTCGCGAGTTGCGCGCAATAAGGCCGCGCGGGAAGTGGTGGAGATAAAGGTTCGAGGTCGCTAAGCTGCAACAGGCTGCGACTGCGCAAATGCTGTCCATGCTGACATCATTCTGCTGTGCAGTTGCTAGCGCGAGGATGGAGCCCTGCACACACCCAACAGAACATTGAAGCAATCTCAAACCACATGGTGAGCCACTCAGCAGTCAGGCTGCACTGACCTCTTGATCCCCCTGCACTAGGTGTCTGAGCGGATGCAATGTTGCCGACACATGCAGGAGCTGTGCATGTCGGGGCACCCTCACATAGTGGAGCTGCGCGAGATTCTTCTTACCCAGCAGCACCTCGCCATTGTTACAGAGTACGTGGATGGGGAGACGCTCGAGGTAAGCCACCATGCATCGGCACAGTAATAGTACCCTGTACCACACACTGTGACAATCAGCCTGTCGAGGATGGTAAGCATGTGTACTTGTTAAACCCAGCAGTCACCGTTGGTGCTCGTCTCTGCCACCCACCCGCGCTGCGCAGTTCTTCTTGGAGGAAATCGGAGGCAGGGTCATTGAGGGTCTGGCTCGCTTCCTAACTTAGCAACTGCTCATTGCGGTGAGCCCCTTATCAGCTGCATGCTGCTAGGTGGAGCAGTAAACAACAGATTCACCCGCACCTCGCACTGGTTGAGAAGCAGCCAGATATTTCCTGCACCTTGCACCCTGCTCCCATCTGTGTGCCTGCAACCATCCAGCGCAGCGTGGTGGCGCATGCTAAGCACCTGCCCCCTGTTACTATTGCCAATGCGCTGCTCTTGGTGGCCAACAACCCTGAGCACTCTTTGCCTCTTGCACACACTGTGGAAGGTTGACTTCTGCCACCGCAGCCACAAGATCCTGCGGGACCTGCGGCTGTCCAACGTGCTGCTCAGCATCCCAGACGGCCAGCTGCCGCTGCTCAAGCTCGCGGACTTCTCCTGCACCTGCAACCTGTCTAACCGCCAGCAGTTCGCAGCAACAGCCGCCTCACAGGTGGGCTGCACCTGCACCGCGTATGTCAGCCGTTGCTTCTTCCACCCTCGCAGGCTGTTTGGGTGTCATGCCAGGCCTCAACATCATGCAGTTCTTCAACTACATCACCCACCAGGCCTGGCGCCTCCGACCCCCTTTGACAGCTTACAACGTAGTCCCTCCCCCTTCCTCCGCTCCCCTTGCGCGTGCTTCCCGTCCTCAGGGCCCGAGCGCGCTGTTCGCGGCGCCCGAGATGCTGCAGGCAGCAGGCAGCGGCAAGGACGCAGCCAACAGCCCCGCATCCGACATTTGGTCCTGCGGCGTGATACTGTACGTCATGCTGTTCGGCCGCCACCCCTTCCTGTGGGACCAGGTGGGTTGGCCGGGCCAGGGGCGTGTGATTGCCCACCAACCAGGTCCCTGCCAGCAAGCAACTTACCTAAACACAGCTGTACCCGGCCTGGCACTCCCTGTCTCTGTCTTGCGATGATAACGGTTCCATGTGCTGATGCCGGCGCTCTGATGGATTGTGGCATTTGCTACCACTGACTGTCTGCCTTGATGCCTGTGTTGCTCCCCCCCGTCCCTAGGACTCGAAGCTGGGCCAGGAGGAGCAGACGCGTCACATGCTGCGTCGCACCCTGGGCGGCGAGGCTGAGTTCCCCGAGGCCGTCAGCTCAGGGCTCAGCGCCAGCTGCATGGACATGCTGCACCGCATGCTGCTGCCGGACCCTGCACAGCGTATCACCATGAGCCAGCTGCTCAGCCACCCCTTCTTCCTAGAGGTGCGGGCTGCCATTGGCTTGCAAGGGAAAAGAATGCAAGCAGGTCTGTGCACTTGGAAATCAAGGGACATGGGCTGTTGTCAAAGAACAGCGTCTTGCACAACCCTGTTCACCCTTACATACGGCTCGCTCATGTACAAGCCATGGCAAAAAGCATGGAAGTTGTACATCAAAGACTCCGGGCAGGTTCGCTGCGCCTGAGCGTCAGCACATATCAAGCAAGCGCACAAACGCCTGCAACTGCGACGCTCACACATTGCATGCCCCCTGCTGTTGGCGCTGCAGGCGCTGCCGGAAGGAGCATCAAGCATGAACACCATCATCCTTGCGCGGAACGGCGTTGGCTGCCTGGGCACAGTCGAAGGGCGCCATCTGGCCACAGTGGTATCCAAGGCGGCGATAAACGATGGCGACTGCCGCTTGCCTCTAGAGGTGGAGCGCTGGTGCTGTGAGGTGGACGGCCTGCACATTGGGCAGCAGCCCCACGATGCTGCACGTGGCGGCAGCGCTGGGACGAGCGGCGGCAGGGCGGGGACAAGCGGCGGCAGCGGCAACAGCGGCGACGCAGGGGGAGGCAGCGGCGGCATCGTTGAGCAGTCTGGCAAAGCGAGGGTTCGTGCACGAAACGGCAGCGGTGCGCCCGCCACTGCAACAGCTGTCACACCTGGCAGCTTGGTGCCTGCGATGCCGGCACCCATGCGTGTGCCATTAAGGGACGGGTCCACCGGCGGCTTACAGGCTCAGCTGCAGCGGGCACCTTACAACAGTGCGCCTCAAGGGCAGGCGGATGAGCAAACGGCGGCTGCGGATGTGTGTACGGATCCAGGGGCAGCGCCGGATGGCTGGAGCGGGGCGAAGTGTATGAGAACGCCTGTGCAGCACCATTTCATGAACCGTGCTCCCAATACATGGAGCAGGACTGCCGCAAGCAACCCTTGGGGGAGAGTGAGGGACAGGACCCAGCCTACGCCTTTCAGCCGCCAGAGCATGGTTGGGTGTACAGCCCTGACACCCCTTGCCACTCCATGGGTGTCACTGTCACCAGCGGTGCCACTTGTGCGCTCGGCACACTTGCGCCTTTTGCTATGCCCCAGCAGTGCGGCCGCACAGGGAATGGGATACCGCGCCACTGCAGCAGCGGACGCTGGAGTGTGCGTGCCTTGGCGCAGACCAGCAGGCCACCGTTGCCCACCCCGTCAGCACGGCCTGGCACAAGTTAGGAGGCCTGGACGACACCGCAGGCTCAAGGGAAGGGAGCTATGGGCCGGAGGACCCGCTAGAAGCTGCCATGCAGCTGCCGCGCAAGCATCTGCACCAGCACCACCACTGGCCGGGCGCTCGCGGCACCAGTCACAGTGGTGGTGACGTGGAGGAGGAGCGGGCGGCGTCGTGCGGGTCGCTGCCGCTGCCAGGCTTTGAGCTAGGTACAAACACACTTGGGGCTATCTGGCAGTACAAGGAGTACCATCAACACATCCACCAACAACACAGACCCGGCCCCGTGGGCGGTTCAGCGCCGCGGACTTCGCATCTGCTCCCGCTGGCACCCTTGGCCCTGGGTGACTCGACCTGGGGCGCGAGAGGGCCAACCTCAATGGCACCGCTAGCTGGTGGCGCTCACGGTGCAGCCGGCACCCTCGCGCCCAGAAGCAGTACAAAGAGCACGATCGGTGCAGCCAATGACAGTCTGGACTCGCCGGCGCATCTGCTGCTTGTGGACGCGGCGCCGTTCATGGTGCAGGCGACGGGGGACCCGTCGTTGGAGCTGCCGCCGCACGGCGACACCGGCTTGCCGTCACCGTCCTGGCGCGGCTCCGTGGACTGGCGGTCCTTCAACCAGGCCTTCTCGCGGCCACCCAGCTGCGAGGAGGGCGACCAGATGCAGCTCAGGGGTGGTGATGGCGGCGGCGGAGCAGGGCGCTCGGCATCGCAGGACTCGGCGTGGGCACGCATCTGTCGGGAGCTGAGCAGCGGCAGCATCGGATCACTAGGCAGCCCGCTGGCGTACCAAGCGGGCGGGCGAGGGCTCAGCCTGCATGCTCTCATTCCCCCAAGGCCCTCTGTGCATCAGGCAGATGAGGCTGCTGGGGGGCCTGGTGGTGGTGGGGGGGCTCCGCTGCTGGGGATGTGCACAACAGGCGTGACCCACGGAAGAGCGGGCTGTTGTGATGCTATCACGTGGACGCACACTGTGCAGCGCCAGCGAGGAGATGCATGCTGTGTCATGAACAACTCATTAAATGTGTCGTTTGCAAGCAAATGCTATTTGCCACCATATTGGTTTGTGTGCTGCTGAATGTTGTTCAACTCCGTTTCTTTGCAACGAACTTTGCAAACGCTGCAATGCTGTTCATCTTGCTGGAAATGTGTGACTGAAATTTAGGTTTCCAATCAGACAACTCTGCGCTCAGATCGTTCCATAAGTCAGGACACCACTTTGCAGGCTTGCTGCTGATTCATTCCTGAGTTGTTTTCAACTCCGACCACACCACCATGAAGCCGTGGTTCTTGGCTGCCTTTTACTGCATTTTGGTGCAAGCTTGTGCAAAACTGCTCACCTGCCATGTCAGTTTCTATGGAAAGTATCGGCAGAGCAGGAGGTCAGAACTGAGCAGTGGGTGGGGAGGTTCCAACCAGCAGTAGTGCATGCACCATGCTCCAAGCCATCCCATGACAGCACCCTTCCCAGACAGCACACATGTGGCACTGTGTCCCCTTGCCTTGCAGCCAGCAGAAGGCGACAACGTGTCGCTGCGCCGCGGCATGACACCCAGCCCATACAGACCCACAGTCAAAGTGTCTGCAAATTTGAGAGCAGGTATGCCCCAGACTGATCCAGCCACATCTGTCACCATGTACATTTAGCTTTTTGTGCCAGCTGCATTGCCTCCGAACGGGATCGAAAACGCTTCAGCGCTGTGCATGCAGCGCACCCCGACGTCAAGGTGCCCCGTTTGACCTGTCGGGTCAGGCATGGATACAGCTGTGGAAAAGCCATAGTTGCTGCCCCCCCTTCGCTTCTGCCCTTCGCCTCAGCCCCGCGCCCAAAAATTGCGCCCTTGGTGGACGCGCTGTCAAGGAGGCTGCCCCAGGGGCAGGGTGTGGAGCGCAGGGTACGACCTGAGTTCGGACAGCGCCCTGACTTGTGGAACGATCTGTTCGTGCGCGGGCAAATCTTTGAGCTCGGCGCCAGGATGCCTGTCGAATCACAGTCCGCGCAGCAGCCGCAGTGGTCGCCGAGCTCGCTCGATGGCTTCGTGCTGGACCGCGTGCTGCTGCACGATGCAAACACCAAAGTGTTGGTTGTTGTGGGCAGGTGGATCATCTGCCTGCTGCTGCCGTGCTGAGCTTGTCCGCAGCGAGTTTCAATGCTCTTTGACGCCCTATGGACTATTGCCACACTGCTGCTGCAGCTTTGCCGGGCGTGAGGGCCAGGCGCTGCTCAAGCTGACACGCCAGGACTTCACGACAGACGCCGCAGCCCTTGACCAGCAGCTGCTGACGGCGGCAACACAGCTGCAGCTGGACTTCCACAATGACATCTACTACAAGGCAAGGCACATTGCTTGGGACAGGGAAGGCCGTCACCACAGCTTAAAGCTGCCGCAGGTGCCTGCTTTTTGTCCAGTGGTCAGAGCACTCCCCAGCGCTGTGCTGCTGCATTGCTGCACCCGGGCCAGTATGTAAAGCAACGGCTGATATGCTATCCAGTCATAATCGAGGGCCCGCCTGACTAGATCCCGCACGCCGTACACCTTGCAGTTCAACGCCACAGTGCCCCCGCCACATGGTCTGGTCAGCATCGACGTGACGTACCCTGCCACTGCCAAGCACATTGCCAAGTGTGAAGAGCAGTCACTGCACCTGGTGAGCAGCCTTGGATAAACCTACCATCCAAGGTCGATGTTGCAACGACGAAGCTCTGAGGATTGCTGTTTATCCTCCAGCCTCGCCAAACCGCACTGAGCGCTGCGGGCCACCGACTGTCCCCTACCATGAGCGCGGCTTGTCGTACCCAGGCACCCTCACCAGCGCTTAGTCAGGAACTGCGCCACCTTGCAGCTGTGCTCACAGGTGATTGATCCAAGAGCGCCCACCGTCTCTTGCCCTCGCTGCAGGTGCGGGAGACACCCGACATGTACAAGCACAAGGTTCTGCCTTGGATCCAGGCCACGCCGCCCCAGAGGCTGCAGTGGGTGAGTGTAGCTCTGTATGAAAACCACGATGAACACACTGCACAGGCACAAATTGAAACGAAGCTGCAGGGCAGGTGCAACGCAGAGTCAATGCTGTGCACTCTGGGGCTGGTTGGCCTCAGAAGTGCAGAGGCAGCAGCAAGAGTGGTGGCAGCGTTGTTCTGCCCGCATGATCGAGCAGTAAGCAACAACCAGGAGGAACGTGACCTGGCTGCTGTTGTTGCTCACACGCAGGTCTACAACATTCTCGAGAAGAAGGCAAGCTGGAGGTCTGGATGCACGCGTGCATGCACGCCGCAGGGCATGCTGCATGCATGCTGAAGGACAACCTGCTGGGCCACGGCTGCCTGTAGTCCTGTACCAGCCACGTGCGTCCATCACCCGCTGCGCACCAGCCACTCGGCCTGTAATGCTTGTCGCCCCCCTCCGCCGCTCGCAGGCAGAGGTGGGGCGACTTTTGTTTGAGGACCCCGACCCCGACACGGGCTTCATGCTGCATCCAGACCTCAAATGGGTGCGCACCTTGCTACCAGCACAGCAGCATAGTATTCAATCGCCCGCATGACGTTTGGAGGACCAAAGGGGCTTCAAGCCGCGCGCTTGATGCATGGAACAGGTCCTTACCTGCTCAACTTGTTTGCTTGTCTGCTTATCCGCCTGACAGCTTGTCTGCTTGTCCGCTCGACTGCTTGCCCAACCACCTGCAATTACGGCCCCTGCTGCTTTGCTGCTGTTTGCTGCTGTTTGCACTTATCGCTGCCTGTGGCTGCTGACTTATCTTGCCCCTTGTGTGGCGTGTGTGGCAGGACCAAGTGACGACTCAGCAGCTGTACTGTGTGGTGCTGTGCCACCGTCGCGATGTGCCTTGCCTGCGGGCGCTCACCGCAGCGCACCTGCCGCTGCTCAAGAACATCCGTGACAAAGCGGCTCAGGCAAGGGCAGGGAGGGGTTGGAGGGGAGGGGGCAATCATGGGAGAAAGGGCGCATTGCGTACGGCTAGTGGTGAATGATTGGTGGCTCAGGCACTGTTGGAAGTCAATGAACGACCAGCGATGGGCTGTTGTTTGGGGAAACAGGCAGCTAGGTGATGGTGCAATGACGAACACCTGGTTGCTGGGTTTGGGGACCACGTGGAGGGATGAGGAGGCAGGGGTCGGCAGGGCGGAGTGCACGATCTCGTATTTTGACAAGGGTGGTGCAGGCTTGCTGAGCGAGATGCCTGGATTGCTGTGCCGCAGGCCATACTGGACAAGTATAAAGTCCCCGCCGACCAATTGCGCATGTACGTCCACTACCCACCATCATACTACCACTTCCATGTGAGCATGCTGGCGGGTGCTATGCGGACAAGGGCGCAAAGCTCGCTGCGCTGCCTTGTATCTGCCAGCTCTTCTGCGTGGGCCAGGTCACAATGTGGCAAGCCGACGCTTATGGTGCCTGCTTTGCTTGGAGCAGGTGCATGTGGTGCACGTCAAGTCCTACGGGTTTGGCTCGACAGTCGGCAAGGCACACCTGCTGGATGACATCATCGGTGAGTCGCAGCAACGTCTCGCAAGGCTAGCAGGGCTAAGAGTGTAAATGTGGACATGGTGCCTGGGCTGTTGTGATTGGATCCTAGAAAGTGGCGAGTGCTTCGTCATGCTCCACAAGCAAGCAGCACGTGGCAGCGCTCAGCTCAGCAATTATACAGCAGCAGTGGCCTGGTGCAACAGTGAATGTCGGTAAATGACGTGATGGATTCACAATGCTGTGTAGACAACATCGAGACCTGTGGCTCTGACTACTACCAGCGGCGCAACTTGACGCTGCAGCTGGGCGAGAATGATGAGCTGTGGCAGCAGCTGTCTTGCAGTTCCCTGCAAGACAGCTTGCCATGGCAAGCCAAGCGCTTGCGGCAGACATGAATTACGCGCTTTGCCCGTTGTACATGTACAGTATGATACAGCTCATCAAAGTGCAGCAGAGTTGTGTTTCGTTGCAAAACAATCTTTTGGCATCAGTATGAGCCGTTTGGCCCGCCCACACACAAGGCATTCC
>JAWZTI010002023.1:0-10057 GCA_039880955.1 Chlamydomonas urium | reverse complement strand
GCGCCGCCGCTGCCGGCTATTTCAGCATGGCCCCGGCGCCAGGCGCGTCGTATGCCCCTGCAGTGGCCGGGGCCGGGGGTGAGTACCCCGGGGCGGCGCGAGCAGGGGCAGCTGGCGGCGCTGCTGCTCCTCAGCACATGCCTATGTCGGCGTACGGCAGCTGCGCCATGCAGCCGCCACATGGCCAGGTGCAGGGCAGTGCCCAGAGCTACTGCGACACCCGACCTGCGCCTGCGCCAGGCTCAGGCGGTGTGGGCACCACAGCATCAGCACCAGGGGTGGCGTCAGGGGCAGGGACTGCTCTCTACAGCACCATGCCTGTGGTGACGAACCTAGCCTCCGCCTATGGATCGGCGACAACTGCGCCAGCGCCAGTGGCTGACGGTTACGGCATCGTGGCAGGGTATGGCAACGTATCGGGGTACGGCAGCGTGGCGAGTGCAGGGTCTCACATCAAGCCAGAACCTGACAAGCCATCCTGGCCGCATGGCTCGGCGGGGGCGTCAGCCTATGCCGGCAGTGCTTCAGCTGCGTATCCTGGCTCGCCGGCAGCGGCAGCAGGGGCGACAGCGGCTGGGGCAGGGACAGCAGGGGCGGCCGCCGTGGCAGTTCCGCACCAGCAAGGGGAGCCTAAAGAGGACAAGGCGCCTTGGCAGCCTCAGGGTGTGCAGGGGAGTTACTCTTACCCGTCGCAGGCTCAGGCCTTGGCTGCTGCGACTGCTCAGGGCTACGCGGGGTACCAGGCGCAGCAGCAGCAGCAACAGGCGCAACAGCAGCAGGCGCAACAGCAGCAGCAGCAGCAGCAGCAGCAGCAATCTGCCGCACAGCAGCAGTACGCACAGCAGCAGCAGCAGTATGTGCAGCAGCAGCAGCAGCAGCAGCAGCAGGCGTACACCCACATGTATCATCATCAGCAGCAGCAGCAGCAGTACGCAACCGCTGCCCCAGCAGCTGCAACCGCTGCAGCCCCTGCCGGGTCCACCAGCGCTGCCAGCGCTGCAACACCTGCAACGCCCGCAACAGCCAGCACCGCAGCTGCAACAGCCGCTTACTACGGCACCGCGCCGTCGCAGCACGCCTATGCCCAGGCCGCCTATCACTACCCTCCGCCCGCCGACCCTTCAACTGCTACGGCAACCACCGCGCCCCCACAAGCGGCCTATGGTACTGCCTACCCATCGTCTCACGCAATGCTGGCATACGGGCAACACCCTGGCATGGCGGGTCAGGCGGCGGCGGCGCCCCCCTCAGGTATGGCAGGTATGAACGCGTACCCAGGTATGTATGGCGCGCAGCAGCAGGCTGGCGCTGGGTCTTACCCGGCGCCTCCTGCTGCCTACCCAGGCTACCCAAGTGGCTCGTAGCGCATAAGTGCCACCACGTAGCACCCCGCGAAACCGGATGGGAAACCCTTTCTGTTGCTAGCTGGCAGGCATGAATTGGCTTGAGTTCTTGAAAGAGGTTGGCGCCACACGTTCTGAAAAGCGGCACTATAGTGAGCTAGCTGTACTTGGTTTCCATCTTGTGACAGAAAACGGGGTTTCTTGCCGATCAATCGTCGAGCGGGTGCGCGTCTTGTGGCTTAAAGGGGTTTTACTGAACGTGCGAGGCTGCGCATTGCAGTTGCAGCAAAGCTGCATCATGCTGGATAGCCATGTCTGTGTAGTCTAGGTCCTGGCATCTTGGATCACATCAGTCCTGCGTTCTCAGTGGCACGCTGCAAAAGAAATCTACAGAAGCCTGGGCTACCTGGGCGGGCGTTCTTTTGCGCTGCCACTCTAGGCCCCTCCAAATGTAAAAGGTTTTATTTGTTGCCTCTGTCTGCCGGCTATGCACACGGAAATGCAACAAAATGTGCTGGAACAACCCCTGCTGGTGCAGTTGCCGCACATTCAGGGTGGCGGCGTTGTGCTTTCTGAAATCGCAAACTCCTTAGATTTGCAGGCTGGATAGCTCATGAATGTGTTTTGCAGGCGCAATGCAACCACATGTCGACGCAGGTGCCACGCGTGCTGTCAGCTGCCGCTTCTGTTGCAGCGATGGCTTCGAATGTTTAATTTCGAGTGCCTGCGCAAAGAAGCGCAATTCGTTTGTGCTGTGTCCACAGCGACTGAGCGGTGCCCTCGCCTGAAAACGAGACGTCGTTACGCAGCTTTGCAGGGCGTTGCAACCACGGCAGGCACACATGAAGGTGCGCCGCGCCGGCCGCGATCTAGCGTTTCCTCACAGCGCCATTGCACAGTTATAAGCATTGCAGGCAAGCAACCTAGCCGCCACGATGTGTCCAAAAAAGCGCTGCATTCAAGCGAAAGAGGCGACATGCCTGCAGGGTGCACACCAGTCAGCTGCTGGAAGCGCTGAAAATTGAATGGGGCAAATGGGTCTGGCGCCACCGCTTTAACACAAAGAGAGCACAATACATACGTTGAAGCAGTCTTCACAGTGTTCACCGCGCCGACGCAGCTCCGGCAGTTTGTGCGGACGGTGTGGAGGACTCGCGGTAGCCCTGCCTTGCAAGCAGCGCCGCGCCGTATGAAGCATCACCTGCAAACCAACAACAGTGCAGCACCTCAAGGGTGGGCTGTTTGCATGTCCAAAATTTGTGTTACTGGTCTGCTACACGCGTGACAAAACATGACCACTGTTGCCGCGATCGCAAGGCTCTAGGCGGCCGTCTACATGTGAAAAGGCGCGCGACAGATAGTCCTATGGATCATACAAATACATGATGTTTGTGATGACCACCACCTAGCGCACCTTGTGCAGCGGCAAACACGGGCACGCCAATGGCGTTGGCGCGGATCTGCATCCACTGGGGGTTCACAGCGCCGCCGCCCGCCGTGTGTACCTCGCGTACCGCATGCGCACCCAGCTGCGCCAACAGGCGGTACGCCTGCGCCTCCACGCGAGCGATGCCCTCGAAGATGCCTGCAGGGCATTTGGGGCAGCGGAGGGAGGGTGGGTTGAATGCAGTGCCCTGAGGCCGGGGTTAACGGGGGGTTTGAAGAGGGTTTGAAGGGTTCAGGTCAAGGGAAGCAGAGTGAGCGCTACAGGAACAGCTTCACCGACATGCTTGGGCCAAGCGCATCTGCATCCCCAGTTACACCCTCTCCAGAGGCAGGGCCGTGCACCCAGTCATCCCAGTGCGTGCACCCGGTCACCCCTTACTTGCTTGGCTTCCTTACACCCTCTTGGGGAGCAGGTGCGTGCACCCGGTCAGCTTGCCTTGTTGCACCCTCCCCAGACATGCAGGTGCGTGCACACGGTCAGCCCGGCGCGTGCATTCCCTCCAAGACAAGAGGGTGAAGAGGCAGAGATACACCCTGAGGCTTGCATTGGGAAGCTGTCTCTGGCACGCGAGGCACCCGCTCACCCTGCAGGAAGAGCGCATCGTCAGCAGGCCTCGGCTCCAGCCTCGGGGGCAGTGCGGGGTCGTTGATGGGGAAGCGCTCCCCGGGCTGGACCAGCGGGTAGTAGTCCAGGCCGGTGGGGCGGGAGGGGTCTAGGCGAGGTGTTAGGTCCTGCAGCTGCTGGTCACTGAAGAACCTGCGCAGCACCGCCCCGCCTGTGTTGGAGGCGCCACCCACCAGCCACGCGTCACCTGCAGCGCTCAGGAGGAGAGGGGACGAGGCCAGACTTTGGGCTGCAGGTAAGAAAGTTGTGTGTGCCAACTAAACAGCAAGTGCGTGAGTGTTTCTGCTGTGCTTGCGTGACCGCTGTTGCTGCTTGAAGTTTTTTTGAGCTTGTTGTCGCACTCTTCCATGCCTCTTGAAGCCCGCTCCTGTTACGTCGTGACATGTTCATGATTCAAACAGCCTGCCCCAATGTAACGCCCGTCGCACCTAGCCTGTGGCTGTAGATCCCATATGCAGAGTCGTCCACTCGCGTCCTACTCAGCAGCTTGATGGCCAGCGTGGATCCCAGGCTGCTAACAGCCTGGCCTGGCTCTGAGACCCCGGCAGCCACAAAGGCAGCGATGGAGTCGGTGGTTCCGCCGCACACCAGGCAGTTGGGGGGCAGGCCAGAACGCTGGGCGGTGGCGGGCGTGATGGGGGCGACCGCGGCGCCGGGGCCCACGACGCGGCTGGGCAGCAGTGCAGAGAACTCCTGCGTCAGGGGGGCCGTGGCGCAGGGCGTGTGATGCTGTGATGAGGCAAGGCCGCCAGTGTACAAGCGGACATGATCAAGGCAGCTCGCTGCAGTGCAGGGACAATGACACAGACGGACATCACCTGGGAGGAGAAGGACCAAGGGGAAAGCCGGGTCGCCCTGACATACCTGTGACGTGAGCCAGCCTGGGTATGTCTCCTCCCCAGGGTCGTAGCCCAGCTTGAGGGCATTGTTCCAGTCAGTTACGGACCTGCGGCAGTAACAGCGGCGGGTAGGGGGCATTGTCAGTGACAATCACTGATGCAACTCACAACATGTAGCAAGCGGGTCAGCGCCAGTCGCACCCCGTGCACCCAGTGGCGCAGATAGCGCATCATCACAGGTGCTTGCACATCCCTGTGCATGACAACATGCCCCTCACCGCTCTGAGCCTACTCACCTGTCACCGTGCAGCAGAGACGCCAGCCAGTCAGCCTGGTGCAGCAGGCGTGGCTGCTGCCCCGCTGCCGCTGCCGCCTGCCACGCACCCTGCTGGTGCCAGGTCAGCAGCTTGCAAAGTGTGGAGGTGGATGCAGTTGCTGTGTGGGCGGGTGGGCACATGGCCTGGGGGCAGCAGTGCATGGGAAATCTGTCAGCCCAAGTTCAAGAGCACTGACACAAAGTGTAAAGTCTCATAGCAACCTGTACGTGTCCATGCGGATATGTCGGAAGAGTTCTACGATGCAGTTGCAATAGCTGTGGACCCCTGACCGCACCTTGGCTGCCTGTACTGCCTCCTTGCTCTGGGCTTCATTGTACAGCTTGGGTGGCTGCAGCACAGCACCGCTCGCCTCATCCAGCAGCATTGCAGTGGCGGAGGTGCCGTCGATTGCGAGGGAAACAACCTGGCTGCGCACATCAGCTGGGACAGCTGCCAGCAGCTCCCACAGAACCCTGCACGGCAGGGGGCCACACATACAGGTGTGTTGTTGATCAGTGTCGCAGTGAATGCTCAAGGCCAAGCTGGATGCACGCCCTGCTTCATGGTGTGTTGGCTGATAGCATTAGTTGAAACGCTTCCGCACCTCTCCCATGCTGCTGCCCATTCCTGGTCTGCACCCTGTCCATAGCCCGTCTTGTGGTCGCTGACGACTTTGCCAGCATCTGCATGGCAGTGAGAAAGCAGCTGGCATCAGGCACATTTCACAGGTAACAATGCGTGCAAAGCATCATGCTCACCATCCACCACTGTCACACGGGCACCAGAGGTGCCGAAATCCATTCCCAGGTACAGCTGAGCCATAGCTACAATGCTGAGGCCCTTGCGCGAGCTGGTGCTTGGGCTGCGAGCTGCAAACGCTGGCCCTGGTGCTGCTTGGGTCGGATGGCTCAAGGCTCTGCCTCGTGCATGATGAGATCGCAGTCGCGCCGTGACGACCATGGTACCAGTTAAGATGCGGGATGGCTTTGCTGATGACGCAGCACTGGCTCCAAAGGGCTGGAGAAACCATGCGCAACAACTGAAGGAATACCAACGCTTGACCAGCCCCGTTCGACCAAGAGACCGCGCAAAAACCATCCATTCAGCGTATACATCCTAGCTGCAAACTGTGCTGCTCCAGCTGCTGCGCGTCGTGTGAATTGGCAGCTCAGATCTAGGGGCAGCAAACAGCGCAGCATGGCAGGAGCCGGCGCAAAGAAGCGGCTGGAAGAGAACCGGCGGCACCTGAACGTGCTGCGCATCTGGCTGGCCACAGGCTTCATCACCTACTTTGTGGTGCGCCTGCTGCTCAAAGGCTCCAGCGCAACCACATGGCACTGGCTGGGCCTCGGCGCCACGACCCTGGTCAACTATATCAGCTTCTTCATGATCACCCAGCATGCCAAGCCCACATATGATGCCAGCGGCGACCTGCTGGATGGCGGCGGCAGCATGAGCATGAAGGGCATCAACGCCTACTGCCACGACCTGCTGTACATCACCTCCTTTGTCCAATGCGGTACTGCCTTCTTCAGCTGGTTCTGGTACGTGTACCTGCTGGTTCCGGCGTACGGGCTTTACAAGCTGTTGCAGAACGTGGTAGTACCCTGGTTCAGCTCAAGCAAGCAGCAGGCGCCAGTGATGGATGAGGAGACGCGCAAGAAGATGGAGCGTGCCGAAAAAAGGGCACAGGCAAGGGCCCGCAAGTGGCGATGAGGCTTTGGCCTTGCTGCACTCTCATTATCTAGATGGCAGCCAGTTGTCTGCAGTCTGTCAGTCATGCACTCAGCTGCTGTTGGTGCAAGGACCCCGTTTTGTACCTTGGGGTGGGCTGGATATTCGCGATTCACAGCCGGCCTTTCTTTGTCATACATAGAGGGGCGCAGGCGGTCATTCAGAGTCCTGCATTGCTGGGACGTTGTCTCCACACCTGGAGGACCCGCAGATGTGGCTTGGCTTTCATAGCAACTGCGTTGCGCGAGAGCAACAAGACAGGCGTGTGCATGTGACTTACTTTGCGACCTTGGCAGACAAAACTCAGAAGTTTCATGGCACCTGCTGAGATGTGCACACGCAGCTTCCGTTGGTTAGAGTGTGCAGCCAACCTCAATGTCCCATACAAGGTTTTTCCAGTTGTGAGCAACCATTCTCAGGGATAGCAGACCAGCCCCGCAAACGCTCACCGAGTGCCAGGCCCCCTTGTGTGGACGTGCCAGCCAGACAACGTTTCACATGTTGGTGACGCCATGAACGAGCTGGCAGCAGACGGCAGCCTGAGCCTCCATGCACAGCCGCGTGGGGGCAGGTACAAGGGCATGCCTTTGTTCGTGCCATCATCCAGCAAAGCCGCAGCAGCTGCGCTCACTGTCTTTGGCGAAGGCGCACATGGCTGCGCCATCACGACGCCTGGTGCGCCCTTACCAGAGCATCTTTGCTTCGTCTGCGATGGTGACCTGTCTTTGCCAGCAGTGGACGCTTCTGGGCACATGGAGCTTGTCGTGTGTGGCCAGCACTGGACCTTGCACACCAGTGCCAACACCAGCGTCAATGCCTTTGAGGCCGCATATATGTCCTGCAGCACTGCAAGCCATGTCAACCAGCAGCACAAGCCATGCCCCTGGACGATGAGCTGGATTACCTTCCGGGTGACCGCATGACACTGGCGGCGGTGCTGGTCCTGGACGACTTCGTTGCCAATAGCGATGACCCCAACACCAAGCTGTTTGCTTCCTTGCACGCATGGCATCTGAGGGCGACTGACATTAAGTTCGAGGAGGTGGTAGACTTCTGTGGGCACACGTGCGGAAAGCCTGGGACCTGCTGTCTGAGGAGCTGCCATTCGAGTTTTCCGAATTGACGTACAAGCCGTTTGGGGTGAGCAGAGCCTGATCAGCTGCAACTTGCAGTTGGGAACTGCTGCTCCGCAATGCTGCAGGATGTGCACCCCTGAGCTGCAGCTTGGGCACGTGTCCCTTGTGCACTGCTGCTCCGCCTGCGTCTGACATCCATACTTCTGCCACATGCCTAACATGCCTGCAGGCTGTGCACCCCTCTCAGTTCCTGGGTGGCATGTACACTGACGACCTGTGCGAGTCTGAAGTCTGTGTTGCTGCGCAAGCGTTTGTTCATGACCAAGACCTAAAAGCTAAGGTCCAGACTGCCGCACATGAGCTGCATGCCAAGCTGCTGGTGTCGCAAGCAGATTGCCAGTCCGACAGCCAGTCATTTGTGCACGATGGGATGATGTTCACCGTCACTTGTGCCAGGCAAGCAGGCGGGTCAGGCAGGTCTGCTTAACCGTTGTTCCGTGTTTTGTGTTGACTCTCTTGCAGGATTTGCTTCCTTCAGTGATATGTGGGGGCAGCTTGCTGCAAGCCAACGTTCTTTTTGATTCACGCCTCCTTTTATCAACAAGGCAGGCGTAGCCAGGCTGACAGCACCTCTGGTGGTGAGGGCAGTGGTAGCAAGACGTTACCGTGTCACGTCATCCGTGAGCAGCGTTGAGGCTGCTGGTCACCTTCATGAGGAAGGCTGCAAAAGTGACTTCCAACAGCCATGCAGCTACACATCAAAAGCTCTGAGGCGCGCAGTATGGTGTGCTCTTGGGAGGGGGGGGCGGCGGCCTCGTTGTGTAAGCCAGCTGAGCTGAGCATGCATGAATGCCTCAAAAGAAGCAAACAAAAAGAAAGGAATCGGCTGTCACGTGCCTTTAAGGCATTGCAATGCCTTTCTGCAGTACTAGTACTGCTACTAGCACTGCAGCACCGCTCAGCTTGAGCCTGCCAGCAGGCGCCCCTCATCCAGCAGAAAAAGCGCGCTCCAGGGCGACGCAGCAGCAACGTCCGCCGCCTCCGGCGCCACCACCGCCCCCGCGCCAGCCTCCTGCCCATCACCGCTGCCGACCTGTATATTCCACTGCTGCGCCACCTCTTTGACCAGGCTCAGCATGGGGCCAGACAGCCCCGCGCAGCAGACGGCCTGGACGCCCGCCTGCACCCGCGCCGCTAGCTGCGGCAGCGGCAGCTCCGCCCCTGCCGCTGCGGCGATATCGGCGGCGGCTTGCGGACCCACCACCCAGAACGCCAGCAGCAGCTGATACAGGCAAGGGAAGGTGTCGGGGTGGTTCACCAGGCCGCCCACCCAGCCCGCCCTCCCCCCCGCCGCCTGCTGCAGCTGCGTCAGTGCAGCGGCTGCCTGCCCAAGCTTATCCGACACCGCCCGCAGCCAAGGGGCTGCCGTAGCAAGTATGGATGTGTTGTCGGGTCCGGTAGTGTGGGGGCGAGGTGTGGGAGGTGTGAGGTGCGCCCTGAGCTGCATGGCTGCCAGCTGTGCGATGAGCAGCGGTTCCTCGTGCTGGTTGTCGGGCTCGCGGTCAAACAGGCGGCGAACCAGGCCACTGCCCTGCGGCGCAAGAGGCATCATTTGTCAAGGGAGACAAAAGGTATTTACAAGCAAGCAGCAAGCGGCGAGTGCGGTTACAAGTTGGGCAAGGGGAGGGGTCGACAGGGCTGCTTGATCAGGCGGCGTGCATGCGCTGCAAGTTGCTGGCATGCAATCAGGGGCAACGAGAGCTCAGCCCGAAGCCTTTCCCTGTTGTATTTCCCTTACAGCCCTCGTCCGCTCTTACCTGTCCCTGCAGCAAGTCAGGCAGTGGCTGTCCGGGCTCCAGCACCAGTCGCTGCAGCGCCGCCTGCGCCTCCAGCTCCACCCCACACGACGCCCTAAACAGCTGCAGCAGCTGACGCACCACCACACCCACAAACACACCCTGGTGCAACCCGCCCCAGGCCTCGCTCTCCCTCCCCTGCCCCTGCCCCTGGCCCTGCCCTTGGCTTGAAAGGGCATCAGAGGCGGTGGAGATTGAGGTGGCGGCAGGGACCTGCTGAACATGCCGATGCTGCAAGTGTGCAGGCCCTCTTAGGCGGGCGAGGCACGCCTGCACGACCGCCGCCGCGTGCAGGCGCACGTCGAGGTCCTCGTCCTGCAGCAGCGTTAGCGCCGACAGCCACCCGCGCAGCGACAACCGCCTCAGTACGCAAAGCATGGCTGCGCGATCCTCGCCCTGCCCTGCTGAGTCCCCGGGCGCAGGTGCGGGTGTGGGTGTGGGTGCGGGCTCCCCTTCTGATAGGAGCTGCACTGTGCCCTCGCCGGTGTCCTCCTCCTCCTTCTCGGGCCAAGGCGCAAGCAGCAGCAGCTGGGAGGAAGCCAGCGCCTCCACCGCCGCTGCCCTCATAACCTCCGGCTGGTCCGGCCTCACCGCACCCGCCACGTCTGCGGCAAAGACCTGCAGCTGCTCCAGAAGCCGCGGCGAGCCGGGGGAGGTACCACAGGCAGCCTCCTGGGTTGCGGGGGGCAGCAGGGGTGCGACAGACTGGCCCAGCGCACGGCCCAGGCAGCGAAGGGCGGCGGCGGCAGCCTCCACGCCCTTCGCGCTGTCCAGCAGCCGCCGCACCGCCAGCACATGCGCCGCCGCCGCCGCCACCGTGG
>JAWZTI010002020.1:0-10061 GCA_039880955.1 Chlamydomonas urium | reverse complement strand
TAGCGACAGAGCTGAGCGTGGCCAGGTTTGCGCGCACTGCTGTCAGCTTGTTACGAAAGCTCTGCAGCTGGGGCACCAGGTTGGCTGGAAAGGCAGCAGCAGCAAGAGGGCAGGCACTGATCATAAGTGACTTATGCCAGTGTACCTGTGCTTCACAGAGGACTGACTAGGAGCTACAACAGATGCGAGACACAAGCAACAGCGCAAGGATGAAGCAAGCTTCCACCAAGGCGAGGGCTGAGTAGGGCTAGCAGGGCCGCACCCAGTGCAGGCAACTCACTTGTCAGGGCCGCCCTGACCTGGGCGGCGCGCTGCAGGACCTCCGGAAGGGCGCCGGACTCGATGAAGGCAGTGGACAGGTCAGAGCGGGCAGCAGCGATGTCCTCGTGCAGCGCCTGGCCAGGGAGGGTCAAGGTGGTTTCAAACAGGGTGGAGCAAGCTAGATCTCAAGGCAGTGGCATTGGTGATGCGAGCAGGTATGAGCAACGATGTTGAGGTCGGCAACAGGAAGGGCCTTCAACAACGGAATCAAGGGTCAGCAATCCATGGATGGATATCTGGTCCCTGCGGCAACAGAGCCGACTCACCAGACCGGCCTTGGCGTACTCCATCGCCAGGTTGATCTTGCCGGCGGTGCCAGTGACCAGACCCAGCGCCTCTGACAGTGCAGCGTAGGCGGTGCCCAGGCCGCCGGTCACGGTGACGCAGATGCCACTGGCGGTCAGCAGGGAGGCGGCGACGACACCGCCGGCTGCTGCGCTTCCCGCACGCTGCGCAAGGAAGGGGCAGGCCATGGCTTATGAAGAAGTGGCATGTGTTTCAAAGCAGACCAGCTAGCGCAGTGCAGACGCTCAAGCACACACGCACACATCCTCTTACCTGCTCTGGGGTGGCGCCCGCGGGCACCTGCAGCAGGTTGGTGATGGAGGAGGCAGACTGGGGCTGGGGCCTGGCGAGAGTGATTCAGCAGCAGAGGTGTGGGGTGAGCACAGGTTGGGATGTTGTTGACCGCTGGCGGGCCACGACGCTCACACCATACCTGAGTGCCTTGCCATTGTGCTTCGGACAGTGCGCTGCTTGTGCTACAGCCCCCGTTCCCTTGCACTTTGCCCTTGCCCCACTCACTGCGAGTTCCCCCCGAGGATGGGTCCCACCAGGTTGATGAAGCCAGGCGGTGTCACTCCCAACAGGACCTCCTGGATGCTGCTGGGGGTGGAGATGATGGCGCTGATACCCTGAACCTGCAGCGCAACGGGGCAAGGTGGATGGAATGACTGCAGAGCGGCCAGAAGGTGAAGCAGAAAGCCAGTTTTGTGCAGCTGCTCTCTGGCAGTGCTCCCTTCCCACTAGGGGCTCAGCACTTCGCCCTGGCAGAGCAGCAGGTCGCAGCAGCGGTTCCAGGCGCGCAAGACGCACCTGCACAGCGTGGCTGTGGGTCGGCAGCAGCGCGGCCACGACTAGGGCCAGCGCCAGGGGGCCTGCCAGGCTGCTCGCACGGCGGGAGGGGGCCATGTCGGTCTCTGCAGTTGCGAGGCCGTCGCTGTCGAACGAGGGACAGCAGGTGAGGGCGATGGGGGGCTGCAGCTGATATGCTATGATCCCAGGCGCTTTCCTCCAACGCAATCGCTCTTCTTGGCGCACTTCAGCCCGTCCTAGGTCGGCAAGCAAGTTGTGTGGGCAGCTCTTTTGGGCGCGCAGTGAGGCGCCCTCAGGTTGTCCTCGCAAGTGTCGTTGCGACCGCGCGTCTCTCTCTCGCTCTGCACGGGGCAGTTTTCGTGACCATGGCTCCCCCGCGCCCCAGCACCAGCAGCAGCAGCAGCAGCACCAGGAGACGGAGGCCGTCCAAGACTCTGCTGCCTACCGTGGCCTGCCTGCTGTGCCTGCTGCTGTCGCAGACCAAGGTGCTCACAGACTGCTCTGCTCTAGCTAGGGCAGCAGCCTATAGGCTCTGCTCTCGCCGTGTACCCACTCTGATTCCAGTTGTGCAGAGCAGGCTGTATCTGAGATTCCTTTTGCCCATGCTGAGACACACGATCTGTTTGCCTGTGCTGCTGCTCCTGTGCAGATGGCGGAGGCCATGCAGTTCGCAGCGTTGTCCGAGCCATACCCAACCCTGGGTGGAGGTGAGCGGATGAGAGGGGGCTTCACAGCTGCAGCAGCACGACAAGCGCACCGCACCTGCAGCACCCCTAGCTTCAACCCTGCCCGTCCCGCTGGTCCAGCAAGCTCCTCTGTACCGCAGGCTTCCTTCTGATGTTTGCATGACTGGCTGCACGTTGCAGAGGATAGAACTCTGTCAGCACACCTCGCAACGGATGCAGATCCTTGTGTGACGCCACCTCACACACCGCTCCTCACCCCTTCACCCCACACCCCTTGACGGTGCATCATAGTGTCTGCCGGCCGTGTGCTGCTCCAAGACGGCATGAGCGAGTCAGCCGCCGGCCTCGCCACGCTCAAGGCCTTCCAGACCCTCGCGTCCGCAGTGCAGGTCAAAGACATTGGCACCGGCGCAAACCTGCGCAGCCTTCTGGTAAGGCTTGAACCATTGCTATCGGCGATTCCTGAAGCAATGCAGCCTGCAATTTGCACAAGTGCTGCTTCTGAGCTCCTTACACTTGCCCAAGCCCAGAGCAGACGTCACAGCCACTCTTGTCCCTGCAGCATCTGGCAACACCTGGCACACAGACGTCCAATTGTGGCAGGCCTGCAGCTTGCTCTGCGACCAAGGCTCATACAGCGTTTCACTCCCTCAAACACACACTGCAGGATGCCGTGGCTCAAGTGCGTCAAGCCTATGACTCCATCAACAACCTGGCTGGACCTGCAGGTGCGCTCCTTCTTGCAAGCCTACCACTTCTCCCCTTCACCTCAGGTGGCTGTTGCAGCCCCGTCATGCGGCTCAGCATATCACCCCCGGAGAAAGAAACATGGCACATGTGCCTGTACAGGAGGCAGAACACTGTACCAACTCGGTTGAAGTGCTGCTGCCAGCGCTGTCCCTCTACCCTTGGCTGCAGCTGCAGTGGCCAAGGTAGCCAACGCTGCTGGGAACACTCCCTCAAGCCTGAATAAACAACGCGTCGATCTGCTGTTTGTTGCTCTTGCCTGTGCAGCCAGGGCAACCGCAGCCAAGAAGATCGTGTCCATGGAGCAACTGCTGTTCAAGACTGTTTCGGTAAGCTTTCAACGGCTGCTGATGTCCAGCTTGTTGACCGCGAGTAGCTCAAGTGCGTTTGCCTCCACCCTGCATGTAGGATTGAACCCTACTTGACCTGCCAACCGCCTCCCTCCTGTCCAGCCCTGCCTCATGAGGGGCACGGGTGATCCCCCACTGCCCATCCCTTGTCCCACACCTTCAGGCGGAGCTGGGTGACTTGGCACTAGTAGGTGGCCTGCTTGCCCTCGCCGCCTTCATCCTCATCACTGTGGCTGGTGGTCTCTTTATTGCTGCCGGGGGCATTCTCATCGGCACCACCTCCTCAGCCCTGGCTGGTGAGCAACTGGTCAGGCATGAGGCGCAGTTGACATGTCAGGTGCCGCACTTTGAGTTCATGTGGACGGTTGCATGAATGGTGTGTCTCACGCAAGTACCAGAATGATAACCTGCCAGCCTCGCAGCGTCGCCCTGGCACGCCACCTTCTGCACGCCTGCTGTCCTGCTGTTATTTGAGCGGTGAATTTGAGGCTCGCCTACACCCGGCAGACCCCCAAAGGGGACGTACTCGCCGCACCTCACGCACCCAACCCCTCCTGCATCCCGCAGCTACCTTACCGGCAGTTCGCAGCGCTCGCAATGCCAGCGACACGCCCATGTGGTACGAGAACCCCCAGTTCCTGGATGCAGTCAACCAGGTGGACAGCTCAACGCAGTAAGTGTGTTTGCGTGATGTAGTCAAGGCAGCAACCAGAGTGGGATGAACGCTTTGCAGCTTCGCTCCATGAGCACAGTCACGATGGCGGGGAGGACTCGATGCTCCAATGGCGCTGCTCCTCACAATTGTGACTTGCTTGGCTGCCGCTTGCAGCGCTGTGGTGGACTGGGCTGCTGCGAGCCCTCAAGCCTTTGACACCCTGAGCCTGGCTTTTGGTATCATCGACCTGGCAGGTGAGAGGGGCGAGAGGATGCAAAGGTCTGGTGGGATGAACAGGCTCAGGCGTGTCCTGCGCAAGGGGGGGACCTGCCCCTGAGTGACACTAAGGTCCTTGAAACCACAGCTGTTACCTAAGCTGTCAACAGCATCCCCTGACAATCACTTTGAATCCATTCTCGACAGGTTCCCGCTCACGCCCTGTGCGTGCGTGCATGCGTGCGTGCGTGCGTGTCCTGCTGATGTGCCTACGCTGAGCCTTGTCTCGCCTCGCCTTGTCTTGCCTTGCCTTGCTTCGTTTCAATGTGCGCACCCTGGCAACCCCTACCTCCCCCTCGGCAGATGTGATGGTGTCCCCCAACGTGGTGGACGCGCGCACGGCGGCGCAGCAGGCCATCAAGGACGGCGCCAGCTCCATCCTGAACGCAAGCCGCCACCTTGTTTTCGGCAGCAGGGGCTGAAAGGCCGCTGGCCCTTTACTAAGGCCGAGCCATTAAAGCTAGGTACCTAGCGGGAAGGCTGAGAAGCTGAGATTATCTCAGCGTAGGTGCATCAGGGGGGGGCAGTCCCCCTTACGGGACGGAGAGGGCTGTCTGAGCAGTCCAATGGCCAGGGTCTGACCCCCCACCTGAACGTCTAAAAAGGCTGTGAGGAAACAGTGGCGTGGAGGCCTAAGAAACACAAAACTGGGCCACAACAACCAAATGCTGAGCACTGCTGCAGCAGTCACTCAATGCTTACTTGTACCGCACTGCGGCGCACAGTGCGCAGTGCTCGTGGTGTGTCACTTCGTAGGAGACAGTCCTGTCTGAGTCCTTCATTGGTAGCCGCCTGTCAACATGCCCCGTCTGTTGTATCAAGCGTCCCTGCGCTGCGCACAATGCTGCACGCATAAACAGGCCATGTACCGCTGCCTGTATGGCTGGCAGCGCTCCTGCAAGCTGCTGTAGGGTACGATGTACAGTTGAAGGTTTTGCAACAACAAGTTGGGCGGATTTGACGCCAGCGTTGAAACCAGAATGAACACGTTTTGTCTGCCTTATGTAGCCTACATTATGTAAGCAGTTTTGCCATCGGTTGGAGAAAATGATTGGATGCAACCCTGCTGTTGCAGCAAGCATGGTCACTCTGGTGGCGAGGGCCCGGCACTCAGACCTGCACTCATGGTTCCGCACAAGCACAGCCGCATAACCCACTCGCGCAGCGTACAACTGTTCAGCGAGCGCACTGCATGAATTTGTATTTGACCACCATCATACCCGTCAGCAAGCAGGAGGCAAATGAAGTATGCTCCCATTTACATCAGCAGCAAACGGACAGAACAACATCTCACAAAGAAAAACATCCAACAGGCAGGGTTATAAGAAGCCCTTGTTTCTGCACCCAAGCTGCCAGAGTTGCGCAGTGCACGCCATACTGGCAAGCTTGTTGACGCACTGCTGAACAGGGCCCCTGTTTAAACAGGACCTCTGAGTGCGACGCGTCAGCCCTGCAGCTCCTATCATTGCAGCAACCGCTGCTGCTGCTGCTGCTGCTGCTGCTGCTGCGTCTCGAGCTTCTCATCCAGCGCATCGGAGATCGCCTTCTTCAGGTACACCTGGCGCCGCTCCGGCGTGCCCAGGTCGTCCCACTCCTGCGCAGCCAACCACAATGGCACGGAAGTGTGTGTTTTCAGCAGCACAAATGCACAGCCATCAGGCAGTCGTGTGACATATCAGTTAGTCTGTTGGAGCATTCTTCGCTGTGGTGAGGCCGCAGGATAGATTGAATGACGATGCATCTGGCCCAGTTTCCTTGTTGTCTGGAAGCAAAGGCCTACCCATAGCCTCTGGACGCATGCGCCAAATAACAGACAGGACTGTGTGGCTGCAGCAGGTGGCAGTGACGCGCTGCCTCCACAGCTAGTACAGCGTTTCCGGCGCTTCCAACGACCCCCAACTGCAAACTGTGCTGAGAGCTGTCGTTCATGCCACCTTGCACTTGATTGCTTTGGTCCCCTGAAAACCCTTTTAGCCCCGGCCCCTCCTGTCACCGCCACACGCGCACACCTGAAAGCTAACGTTGATAAAATGCCAGCCTAGCTGCGTTAGGTGGCAGCTTATCATTGCCTTTGCCCCCCTCAAATCCTACAAGCCCCCACCTCCACGCCCCCACCTGAAAGCTGACGTTGATCACGTGCCAGCCCAGCTGCGTCAGGTGGCGGCGTTTCATTGCCGTCGCCCCCAGCATGCGGCTAGGGTCAGTGCGTGCAATGTGGGTGGGGCCGTCAGCTTCAATCGCAATCTTGGTGCCGGGCAGCGACAGGTCCACAGAGTAGCCTACGCAGCAGCAGGTGTGTCACACATTTTACTCATTACTTGTGTCATTGATGTGACTCCTGTACGGCGATTTGGCTGAAGTGTGATGCTGTGAATGACCTACAATGATGCGACCCATTTCGGCTGTGATGTGGCATGTACGTGATGCGTGGCGCGCACCAGTGGAGTGCAAGGACGAGGCTTGCGCAGGTGACACGTGAGCTGAGCTACAGGCGAGCCTCCTGCAAAACAAGGCAGCCCTTGCCCACTTCCGACGCTGCAGGACAATTACCAGCCCAAGCCCCCACCCCAGCCTTACCCCTTCCTGTTGACCCCTGTTCATGTTATGACCTTCCCTTTTCCCTGAGCAAGTATTTTTATTGATATCTGTACGCTCGGCTGCCTCACCCCCAGAGTTGTCCTCCAGCAGGTGCATGGTGCGCATCTTGGTGAGCACGTTGGCGATGCTGCGCTGGTAGCTGCTGTGCACCTTCTTGCGCAGTGCCGCGGTTTGGCGCAGGAACGACGCACGCGCCTGACCACAGGCGCGAGGAGAGACGGAGGCAGCGGTTCTTGGTGTGCAAGCTGGCAAGCGGTAGTGTGCATGGCAAGGGCCCCGGGGTTGCAGGGTGGGACAGCCCAGCGTCGGCAGCTGCCCGGCAGCTGACACACAGATGCATGTGTACGGCTTGTCGTCAATCTGCCTTGCTACAAGACGGTTCCATTTTGTTCATGACCCTGTTCCCTGCATGCCAGCTGGGTCACCCTTCTGGACACCTTACACGCTCTTGCAAGCATGTACCCCCTCTGGCCCCTTTGTCGTCTTGCCTGAAGCCCCTCTCTACGGCCCCCCCAGAAATCCTCCCCCCCGGTGTCCATCAGTCCCTAGCAGCCCCCTTCGAAACTCACCTCCCCCAGCAGCTTCCTCATCTGCGGATTCTGCTCCTCCTTCAGGCCAAGCAGGTCCTCCTGATGCTTTGAGTGGGTCTGCCAGGGCTTGAACAGCGCCTTGTCGGTGATCACCTCCGCTGGTGTGGGGGCGGAGTTGGAGGCGGCAACGACAGCAGAGCCATCCTGCGCTTGCTGATGCTGCTGCTGCTGGCCTTCTAACCTTATTGCCAACGCCGCCTGCATGTCAAAGCGGGCCGAAGAGCGACGGGGGGTTGGGTGAGGACAATGAATTTTGGACTGAATGTGCAAAGCGTTGCAGATTGGAACGTCCCTCCTGCCGCTAACCAGCCCTTGATTCAAGACCATCGCCTGTCAAGCCATACCCTCTGGTGCCAGTGAAACCTATCAGCTTCATACACTCCGCGTGAGTTACAGATCATGATCACCATGATCATCATCATCATCACCATCATCATCGGTCCCCCCCCCGACTAAGCTCACCTGCCAGATCTGTGTGAGCGCCACCTCGCCCTCAGCCACAAACGCCGCCGCGCCCCTGGCCTGCACCTCCTGCCAGGCGCGGCGGAACGGTGCAGTGTTGACCTGACCCAGCACCGCCATCGCCCACAGCACCGAGGACAGCTGGGAGGGGGTGAAGGAGGAGATGTCGCCTGTTGGGGCACATGGGCGGTGGTGGTGGTGGGGGGGTAAGGCACCGGTGCTGGCACGGACATTTCCCTTGGCGCACAGGCAGGTAGGTTGGTGGGTTGGGCGGGAAGAGTGAGGCAAAGGCTGCATTTTGGTACAGGTGCCCGACTGCATCTTGGTGACATTGCTCAGGCGAGGCAACACAACAACCGCTTGGCTATTCCCTTGTCTCACGCTTGAGACTCTGTTCACTCACCCTTTGTGAGCGTGCCCTTGGGCACCCTCCTCCTGGCCACCAGCCTCCAGCCCCAGCTGGGTGTCAGGCCCTGCAGCAGCTGCTGAGGAACGTGGCCCAGCGTCGCAAAGGCCCACAGGATGCGAGCGGTCTCCGCGGGGGTGAAGCGAGACAGGCCCGCGCCGCCGTCGGTCGCCTGTGGCACGCCCAGGTCCGCATCAGGCACGGTCAGCAAAGTAACTTACTGTACATCAGCAGGTGTTGGTTACTAGATATACTCTGAGTCGTAGGATCAGTGAGAGTGGCTGTTACTCCCTTGTGCCTCCCTGAACGCTTCACCCTTGCGTACGACATCAGGTGTCTCACACACCTCCCTTGATAGACCACAGGACAACCATCAGCGTAGCCACAGGCATAGATTCCTGGCCACGAACATCCACCCTGACGATGCCTCTTTGGTCACACACTCACACCCTGACGATGCCTCTTTGGTCACACACTCACACCCTGGCAATGCCTCTTTGGTCACACGCTCACACCCTGACGATGCCTCTTTGGTCACACACTCACACCCTGACGATGCCTCTTTGGTCACATACTCACACCCTGGCAATGCACTCCTGGTCATGCACACTCACCTTGATCATACCTTTCCGGTCACGCCCAGCCGTCCTGACCATACATGCCTGGTGTCACACTCACCCTGACCATGCACTCCTCCAAGTCTTCCAGTCTCTGAGTCCAGTGGCGAGAGTTGGCCAGTGCCCAGGCGATGTTGGCCAGGTCACCTTCCGCCAGCTTCCAGGTCGACAGCCCGGCGACTCTCATCAGGGCCTCGGTTTCGGGCAGGAACAGTGCGGGACCGCCCTGTTGTCGGGAGGGGTGGTTGTGATTAAAGTCAGCGGGCAGCAGGGCAAGAGCAGGAGCAGAGACGGTGGTGATGGTGGTGGTGGATGGAGAGGCTGTGATAGCAGCATGGGTGTACGTAGCCAGGTATAAGCACCGGGTAGGTTTAAAGAGCTGGGTTGCGGCTGTGCAAGGGCTTGAGGGAGCAAGGGCCATGCGATGCCGCTCATGTGCTGCAAGCGAGGCCTGCTGCAGCGGCTGGCTTGTGATCAGGAGCGTTATAGGAGCGAAAGGCAACTGTGAGTTGCATGTGCTGGCATGAAGGCCAACGGAGCACCGGCAGGCTGAGGTCCCCTTGAACAATATGTCGTGACAAAACGGCCATGACGACACATGTGAGCGCGATCCACAAATCCCGGACTCACCAGCACCGACAGCGCCCAGACCGCTGCAGCAAATGCGTCTGCCTTGGCCTGCTGCAGCTGCTTGGGGCTTGTACCCGCCCCTGCCCCCTGCCCCGGCTTGGACCCAGGTCCCATCCCTGCTGCTGCTGCTGCCGCCGCTGCTGCTGCAGACTTGGTCTTGTCCCAGGAGGAATATTTGTTGAGCAGCTGGGAATATTCCTTGGAAGGGGCAGGGGATGAGGCTTCGTCTCCAGGTGCGCCCTCCTCTCCTCCTGTTGTCCCCCCGCTGGCCCCTGCTGCATCTGTTTGCAGCTGTGCTGCAGAAGACGCAGTATCCTGCCCTTGTCTTTGTGCTCCTGCTGTCCCTGCTGCCTGTGCTGCCCCTGCCGCTGGTGTTGATGCTGCTGCCCCCGCTGCCCCTGCTGCTGGTGTCTGTGCTGCTGCCGACGCCTGTGGGCGTGGAGAGGGGTCGCCGATGGCCCCCGTGACGACAGGCGCAGGCGCATCGCCCAGCCAGTACCTGCCAGGAAGGTGCAAGGAAGGTGCAAGCACCTTGGAAGGACGGTGGCAACACCGACCCCAACCTGCTCACCCTTTGGCGGCCACTGACAATGCCATCTGCAGCACCTGAAGCAGGCTCAGGCTTAGT
>JAWZTI010002018.1:0-10081 GCA_039880955.1 Chlamydomonas urium | reverse complement strand
GACGTGGGGGTGGGGAGTGGGGCACCCACCTGCCACTGCTTGCTTGGCCACCTGCGCGCCTCTATCGATGCTCAGCTGCGGCAGGGTCTCAAACGCTGGCAAGATGAACACGTTGCGTCGTGCAGCTGACCGCAGCAGCACCCTTGCCCTGCGGCAGTGTGTAAGGGATGGCATAGGGGTGCAGAGGATAGGGGAGGGGGCGAAGGGGAAAGAGAAGGTCAAGAGGGGTAGCACCGATATGCCTTGCGGCTGAGCGCAGCCGCATCCTTGCCCCGCAGCAGAGTGGAAGGGAAGGCGTAGGGGTGGAGGGGACAGGGCAGGAGGCAAATGGGCAAGAGGAGACGGTGTTCAGGGCTTCAGGGTATTGCGGTCCTTGCTTGCTTGTCCTGCTCCCTTACAGGTATGCCTTGCCTCACAGCATCAGCGAACCCCTTCCCCTCACCTCACAGGGTCATCCCATCCCATTCTCCCCACCCGACACGATCAGCCAACCCCTGTCCCCTCACCTCACAGGGTCAGCCAGCTCTTCAGACAAGCTCTTGCTCAGCAGCAGGTCCACATCCACCATGGCCACCAGTGGCGTGTCGGACGCGAGCACCGCAGCGTTCCTCAGGGAGTTGATAGGCAGCAGCGAGCGCAGCAGCACATCCCCACCACTTTCAATGGTACCACCACTAGAAGCCCTGCTTGGCCGTGGGTCTGTTGTAAGAGCTCTGCGGCTGCTACTGCCAGACAGCAGAGAGCGCAGCAACACATTCGCACTGCCACGACCGCTTCTGCCGCTTGGCTGCGGGTCTGTAGCTTGGCCTCTGATACTGCTGCCAGACAGCAGCGACCGCAGCTGCGCACCTCCACTGCCACTGCCGCTTGTGCTGCCGGGCTCTGGGCCTGTTGTAAGAGCTCTGCCGCTACTGCTGCCAGACAGCAGCGGCTGCAGCAACGCCTCGCCAACCCCGCCAGTGGCACTGCTTGCACTACGGCTGGGATGCAAGGTGGCTGTTTGACTTGACGTCGCACTTGATACCACCTCTTCTCCCACCCGCAAGCCATACGGGTCATCGTCTTTGCTCCTGTCCTGGCTGATGCCTTTGCCTGCTGCTCTGTCCGCTGCAGCCGCAGCACGGGGCAGCCGCCGAGGGCCGTTACCTCCGCTGCCGTTGTCAACGCTGCCGCCGCCGCCGTTTCCACCATCACTGCCGGGGCCAGCTCCACCATTGCTGCCACCACTGTCGTCGCTTGCCACACCACTGCTGTGCTCTGCTTGTGGAGCGATCACTTCGTACAGCAGCAGCAGCCGAAGCTGACAGCCATCGCGAGCCTCAGCACTGCAGAAGAGGATGGGGGCAGTCATGCCCGCTTAAAAAGGAAACACTTGAGTTTTTGTAGAAAGCCTCAAGAGCAGCACAAGTCCACACTCACCGCTCAAACACCTCCACCGCATCTGCCTCTGCCTCTCGCAGCAGCTTTTGACTAGTTTTGCTGAGAGTTTCTGACGCCTCCACACTCTCATCCTGCACCTTCCCAGCGGCTGCATTCAGAGGAAGGTACAGGGCAGCTGCCAGGGGGCCTCGCCAGCTGGCGCATTGCGCCTCGAGCGCTGACAGACGCAAGGGGGTCACAGCCGTTGCAATTGTGAGGGGAATGACTGAGCGCTGGGATGACCACAGCACCCTGTGAAGCGCCAGGCTGTGCAATTACAACAGCGCAGGCAAAAGGCACGTGTGAGGCATGGGGTTGATCAGAATCTGACAAGGGAAAGGTATGCAGATTGCATCCAACACCCAACACAGGGGAATGCCCATAGGGTGGAAGACGTTTTCAAGCTGACACACGCAAGGCCTGTGATATTATATTGATACTGCACCTCGGCTGTTGCATATGCCGTGTGGTGGCTGCCAAGCGCTAGGGCTAGGGAGCTTGGGTTTGAGCTCAAGGGTTTGGCGCAGGCAAGCAACCTTTCATCCCCCTCTCTCTTTGCACACCCTCGGCACGACCACAGTTGCGCCTATGGTAGCAAGGATAGACAGGCAAGGGGCGCAGTTTCGCTGCCATGTCAGCATATGCGCCGTTTCTGGCGCCCCGTAAACTGTAAGAAGATCCATCCATCCATCCATTCAACACCTGCGCACCGCGGAGGCAGGCCCTGCAGGAAGTTGCTGAACGTTGCAGGCTCCGCATGCTCATGGCCCTGTGCGTTGCTGCTGTGCACTCCGTTGTAGCAGCTGAGCAGGTGTGCGGCTGCATCCTGGCTGCCTGCTGCTGCTGCTGTTGTATGGCTGCTCAGCAGCCATGCACAGGTGCACACGGCAAGCAGCAGGTAGCCGCGAAGCCACGTCCGGCACCAGAAGCAGCCCTCATACAGCTTCATGCGATCATCGCAATGCCCGCAGGTCCAAAGTCAGTCTGAGTTCGAACCCCACACAAGTAAACTAATTGGCAAACGCCGCGGCGCCGTGCCAGAAACGGGTGACCTCGCATCGTGCTGCTCCCCCCGCCATGCCGCGTGGCCCTCCCAAGGGCCCCGCACCGCTGCTGCTGACGGGCAAGGAGGTGGACGCCCTGTATGACTGCATGGAGCTGCTGCATGGGGCGCTGCAGCGCCTGGCCATCCCCTACTCCCTCATCGCCGGCTCGCTGCTGGGAGCGGTGCGCAGCCATTCCATCCTGTTCTGTGACGATGACGTGAGTGGCAGGGAGGCAGCGGGCGGCAGTAGTGGCAGACGGTGCAGGGGCGGGGTGCTCAGCCCGTCAGCCCACGGCCTAGGGCCAGAATGGGTTCAACATTCAAATGTAAATGGCAAGGTAGTTGCAGAGTGTTGTGCACTGCATGGGGAGGCAAAGGCTTGGATTGTTACAAGTAACGTGATGCAGGGTTGACACCCTGAATGTTCTCGTCGTTGAAGACCAGTTTGGCGTGCTGGACGCCGTGTACGACGTTTCGCGGCTCAAACGAAACGTGACAGCCATCTGTGTGACGCATCGATTTGAAGAGCTGGAGTCAGCGGACGCTGCCAGCTACATGGAGAACGGCAGGGTGGTGTTTGTCTGATTGGTCTTGCAAGGCTTGCCCTCGTCCGATGTGTGCACATGCTATGGGGCACATTGTGAGGCGGTGCGAGGCATCGTGAGGCATCAAAGTGCCAAGCAGCCGCTGCTGATGCACAGCAAACCACCCCCCCTGCCTTCTTCCTCCCGCAACCTTCTGCGCAGATTGATATAGCGGTGTTTGAGCACGACTATCCCCGCCTGCTGCAGCAGCTGCCGGCAGCGCTGGCACCCCACGCCACCTACGTGCGCCGCCCCTGGCCCGCAGCAGACAAGGTCCGGCTCCGGGCGCTGCCGCATGTGTGGGTCGATGTGTTTGTACTGCGACGGTACGAAAGCCTGGACCAGGTCAGACAGGCGGTACAGCTCAAGGACAACGGCCAGCTGCAGCCGCAGCAATACATCGATGCGATCCTAGGGCCGATCGCCACAGCGGAAGCTGGAGGGGCACCGCGCTTCCCGCTGTGGCACTACGACTGCCGCAAGGCGCTGGAGATGTGGCCGTCCGAATTCTTCACACAGGCAAGGCTGCTGCTGGCGCAACTGCCGCACAGCAAACTGCAGGGATCTGGGAGGGCTTTTTGTGTCACGAATCAAAGGCACATCCCTTTGATTCACACCTTGCCCTGTCCTGTTCCTGCCCGTACACATGTGCAACAGTGGGGCTCTCAGCTAACTCTGCTTCCGCCTCATTGCGTGCAGGCAGAGCTGCTGCCGCTGCGGCACGACTACCGCTTTGGCCACCTAGTGCTGCCGGGCCCGGCGCACCCCGTGGGGCACCTGCGCCGTGCGTTCGGCCCCGACGTGTTCACAGTGTTCAAGGCAGCCACGAGCCATGTGGAGTGGTGCAAGGAGATAAGGGACAGGCTGCAAGCAGCCACAGCCAAGCCTCAGGCAGCCCCATTCAAGGAGCAGAAGCCGTTGGGGCAGCCAGCACAGCCAGGGAGGCAGCAACGCCTTGAACAACAAGCTGAACAGAAGCAGCAGCACCAGGAGCAGCAGCACCAGGAGCAGCAGCACCAGGAGCAACCCAGGGAACAACAAGGCAAGGTGCAGCTGCAGCAGCAGCAGCAGGTCCAGGCTCTGGTGAGCGGTGCTGCGCAGCCGCTGCTCGACGAGCACTTTGTCCCGGTGCAGCACTCGCGGCGCAGCAAGCGCGTGGAGTCGCAGCACTGCCGCGCTGCCCTGATACGCTACCTGGATGAGGCGGAGAGGGCCTGGGCGCTCGTGAAACAGGCACAGACTGTTTCTTTAGGGTCACGCGACGGTTTGGCGGTACAAGCCACCGATACAACTGCAGGTACAGCAGGACCAGATGGCAGCGTGGAGGCAGTACACGCGCCCAGCACCTCTGCAGGACTGACGTCATCATTAGCAGCTGTGACAGCACCTCCGTGCCCCCCAGCGTCAGCATCAGGATTGGTGCCAGACGAGCCCGCAGCCATGCCCGCTGCAGCAACACCGCCGGCAGCCACTGCCGGCCCTGCCCATACACGACAGCCTCCTGCAGCGGCCGCGGCACCTCGCTCTGGCTCCGTCGCTAAGCCGTCCTGGTTTGGTGCGGCGGTGCGGCAGCACACGCGAGGCAGCGCGGAGCCGTTTGACTTCACCCCTAACCTCCTGGCTGTCATGGAGCCACACATTGCCAAGGCCAGGGCGCTGCGGGCCGGCACCCTGGCCAAGCTCCCGCCCCTGCCGCCCTGCTTCGCCCCTCTGACGGCCGAAGCCCGTGCGGCGTATGACGTGCAAGCGCACGACCTGGGCGCGGCGTTGGTCGAGGCGCTTGGGCTGCCGAGGGGGTCCGACCTGACGAGCTTCCACAAGCTGGCGGCCGCGGCAGGGGGCAAGCAGGCGGTGATGGGGCGGCTGCGCTGCGCCCAGCACCGCTCTGCGTTCCACGTGGCGTACGACGCGTTTGTACGGGGCGTTGTCGCGCCGCACATCGCCGCCACCCTGCCGGGCGGCTGCACCTGCAGCTCACAGGGCACTGCAGGCAGCAAGTGCTTCAAAGGTGGTAGTCCAAGCAGCATTGGTGCCCGGCCTTTGGCAGCTGACGTCACCAACATGTGCAGGGCAGTACAGCCGCGGGTTGCTCCTGGTGCAAGCTGCCGTAGCCATACCGCTAGCAATACTGGTTCCGACGGTTCCAGTTGTACCGCCTGTGCCACCTGCAACACCTGCGACACCCTCCATTACCAGTCGTTCCCCTGCGTGAGGGTCATACAGCCAGGCGAGTTCTCTCTGGGCCCACACTGCGACGCAGCGTACGGCCATCACGCTGCCATCGTCAACATCGTCGTGCCACTCACGCCGGATGCCGGCGCCGCCGCCCTGTACGTGGAGAGCGGCCCCGGTTGCGAGGACTGGCACCCGGTCACTGGTGGTCCTGGTACCTTCACGCGCTTCCATGGCGCGCACTGCCTGCACTGGACGTCGGAGAACTCCACACCCCACACCCGCGTCAGCCTGGACTTCCGCGTCATCCCGGGCAGCTGCTGGGGCCACGACGGGCGGGGCGGTGACGCCGACGCGTTCTGCCGCGCCCCCGGGTACTACCTGGCGGCTTCCCGGCGGCGGCTGCAGCGGGGCGCAGGTGGCGGGGCAGCAAGAGACGCAGAGAGCGGAGGGAGCACGGAATGGCTGAGGGAGGGGCGCAAAGAGGAGGAGCTGCCTGAGCCCACGCGCCTGATGGGCTACCCCTTCTCCTGAGCTGTCAGAGCAGCGCCAGCTGCCAGTTTGGATGAAGTGTTTGGGTTGTAAAGCAGAGTGTTTATGCAAGCAAACGAACGTCTGGCAAAGTGCAATGTCAAGCACATGTGATGTTTTTTCCTGCAGACCATGCTGGGACAGGAACTGTCCACAAGCTTGCCTCCGTGGGGCTGCGGCTGACCTGTTCATGCCTTTTCATGACAATTATAACACTGGGTGAGCACTTCAGCGCAGCAACCGCCAGTGTTGGTGGGTTACAAATCCTACTGTTGTCTTCTTCAGACACTTTTCTTTGTCGCCAACAAAAACATCAAGGGCAGCTGGTTGCCCATGCTGGCTGCCAACCTGACAGGCTGCGGTTTGATTTTTCGTCGCAACATGCAAATGCAACAGGTTTTGAGCCATGCAAGGGCAAAAACGGGCAGCTGACTGTTCACGCAGACTTGACCGTGTCTTTCGGCTGGGACGCTTTTGTACAGGCTGTGTCAGTAGTAGGCTGCGCATGCCGCCAGCAGCTCGCTAGGCTTCGACCACTTCTGCGCGTGAGCCAGCATGGGTGCCGCCACATCTGCCAGCGTGAAACCAACGTGCGCGCCGCAGCCTGGCGCGTCAGGAAAACGCCGCGCCAGCGCCAGCAGCACAGGCAGCAGTGACAAATCCACGTCCTCGGGGTTGGCCACCAGCAGCACGGGCCCACCGTGCGAAGCGGATGGACTGGATGGACTGCTGGTGCAAAACAGGTAACTCATTCCCAACAGATGATCTCTAACTTTCACTGCACGCTTGCTGCATCACCTGCTGCTGCGGTTACCGGCGCAGCACCCGCCCATTTGCGCGGGCAAGGTTGCAAATGCATCGAGCGCCGCCTGCATGCAACACCTCGCAACAGTGGAAGGTGCATCGAAGCTCTGTTTCTTGTAAAGTTTCAAAGCCCTCAGCCTGAGCCATGGACCTTGTTGCATGCCCATGCTTGTTGCACTGCAGGCAATGGGCTGCGGAGCGTATCACAGAAGACCCCGCCTACTTCAGGCGGCTGCAGAACATTCAGGCACCGCAGTGGCTGTGGATTGGATGCGCAGATTCCCGCGTGCCGGTGAGGCTCCACTGCAGTCCCCTTGCCCAGCATTGGTTTGACTTCAAAATGCCAAGACTTGCTCTGCTGCCACCTTGTGCAACACCTGATGCTGCAACAGGCAAATGTTGTCATAGGCCTGAAGCCAGGAGAGGCGAGTCATTGGGGCATGCTGTCAGCATGGTGCATGCACGTAGATTGATTTATGGATGGGCCTGCGCTGAGCATCATGTGTGTGTGGGCTATGTGCACGCAGGTCTTTGTGCAGCGCAATGTTGGAAACCAGGTGCGTAACAGCACAGGCTTCACATGAGCGTCAGGGCACCGCACGCCTCAGGTTGTTGCCTTGCACACGATACACGGCCACCGTGCTCAAGGTGCTTGGCGCGTTGTGCAGGCCACGCACACTGACATGAACGTCATGGCATGCGTTGAGTACGCGGTGAAGGGGCTCAAGGTAGGCGCAAAGGGTCAAGGTTGCAGGTATCCGAATCGCTGCATGCCTGTCGCTCAGCTCAGAGTATCTGCAGCGGTAGCACCCTTTCATTTCAGCAGGCTTGGCTTAGCTTAGCTGCTCACCCACGCTTTCCATACCTTGCATGTGTGGCTGCAGGTTCAAAACATCATCTGCTGTGGGCACTACGGCTGCAGTGAGTGCACACGTATGGATGATATCTTTGCCCTTGCTGCCTTTCAACCCCAAGGCGGCCTGCTAGGACTAAATTAGTAAATCAGCCAATAACAACGGAGCAGTGACCACCACATGTCTCCCAACATGCATTGCTAATTACAGACGCCGTCAAGGCAGCGCTGCAGATGCCTTCCAAGACCCAGGGCATCGTCAACTGCTGGTAAGGCACAGCTTTCACGGTGCCTGCCAGCACATGATGCAATCAGGTCAATGCGCCGGCTTCCCAATCCAATGCCACCGTCCGCCCTGCCCAACGCAGGATCAGTGACATCCGCGAATGCCGCAACCAGCACCACGATGAGCTGCACATGTTGCCCCCCACGCAGCGCGTCGACAGGCTGTGCGAGCTCAACGTCATCCGCCAGTGCTTCCACCTGTGCACGTCGCCAGTGGTCCAGAACGCGTGGGACCAGGGCCAGGAGATCAACGTATACGGCATGATCTATGGCCTCAGGGACGGCCTGTAAGTGGATGGCTGCTGCATTCCAATGACAATAGCACCTGGCAGCACTGGCATTCTCAGATCTGTGTACCTTCACTCGGGTGCTTCAACAGGACTCTGGGGGGCTAGAGGGGCAGGAAGCAACGGCGTACTTGACGAGCAGCTGCACCCGAACTCAAAGTGCACACCCGATGGGCGGCTGTGAAGCTGGCTCGGGTTGTAGGAGACTACACGAGTACAGGCTTGCTTACACACTTCACACACTTCACCCCTGCGCATGCAGCATGCACAAGCTGGTTGGGCCATTGACCAGCGCCAACGCGAGTTCCGAGATGTTTGTAAGTCATTTCCGCCCTTGGAGGCTGCTGCTCTGCAAAGGCTGCAGCCCTTGCAGCCTCTTTACATTGGCAGCGCATGGGCAGGGGTGCATAACCTTGCAAGGAGGCACTGAAGCAGTACACCCCGTTAGGCAACAGCGTTCTCGGTAGCCGCGCTCTTGCATGTTCACCAATGTTGCGCCTTCGCTCTTCAGGAATACGAACACTCCAACGGCAACTCCAAGCTGGGCAGTCAGAAGATTGCATGGGGCAGTGTCCCAGTCAAGGAATTCTGCATGAGCTGCGACGTCGACCATGGCGTCGAGTGTCGATGCGAGGGAGCGCGCGTTTCAGGGCCTGTACAGGACGCTGCATACAGGACTCAGAACCTGGCCAGTAAGATCGCAGCCCACACGGGATGGCATCTTCCCAGCAGGCGCTCAGTTGAGCTGCCAATAATATATTAAAGGAGGGATTGTTTGTAGGTTATGCTGAGCCCATGCCTAAACTGTGCTTCAACAACATGAGGATGATTAAACTGCAGCTTACAGCCGTTAGTTGATGTATTAGCAATTGGAATGCCCTGCAGCTAAGCGACGTCATGGCTGATGTGTTCTTTGCAGTACACACGTTCTAAATTTTGCACAATTCTCATGACCTTAGGCACAATGCCAATGACTCCGGACACATTCTTCATGATCCTGGACAGGGTAGATGAACCCCTGATGCCACCCATTGATTCTCTGCTAACCACCCGCGATGACATTCTCTGCGCACTACCTGGTATCACCCATTATTCCATTGCCTCAATTCAAACATGTGCTGACTCTAGCTCCTGTCACAACCAACAGTAGCTTTACTACACGCACTACCTGTTAAAGGTGCGTTTAAAATGCTGTATTATGCGGTCAACACTTTGCATTGGGAGTGGGGGTGATTCAAATGTTGTTATTGCGACTCTGTGAAGCTGTAAGCTGCAGCTGCTTTGGCAACCGACTGCTTCATCACAGCTGATGAGGACGAGGCCCAGCAGCAACAGAAGTGGGGGCTGGCAGCATGCTGCAGTTGCGTGCCTTTGCGTCGCCGCATGGACTGTGGATTGGCCTGCTAAGCTGCAGCTGCGCATGTGCTTGCGTGGCCGCGCATGGTCCAGCTACTTATGTTCAGGGTATGGGGGCAGGCGCTGACCAAGCTGAGCTTGCTGTGACACAAATGTGCAGGCACATGTTGAGTTCCAGCATTTGGTGTGCTGAAGGACGGAGAGAAGCGCAAACTGTATGAATCATACAGCTTGCGCTTCTCATACAGTATGATAGAAGGCAGCTCATACACTGAGGGTGCAACGATAGTGGTGGCAGCGCAGCGGTCACACTGTGACAGAGAGGGCGTCAGTGACGGTACATCAAGGCTGCTTGGCCTTATCTGCTGGTGTAATGCAGGTGAATGGCTGATTGTTGATGGGGTCCATGCCCCAACACCACGACTCCCGCTTTCATGACTTGGCCGTGGATGTGAGAGGTGGTGGTGTTGAAAAACACCGGTTTTTGTGTTGTAGGGTTGTCAGGTCTGCTAGAGTTACTTAGGCAGAGGTGAACTTGGTGACAGCCTTGGTGCCCTCAGACACGGCATGCTTGGCTAGCTCGCCAGGCAGCACCAGGCGCACAGCAGTCTGGATTTCACGGGAGGTGATGGTGGGCTTCTTGGAGTAGCGGGACAGCTTGGCGGCCTCAGTGGCGACCTTGTCAAACATGTCGTTCATCATGGAGTTGAGGATGGACATGGCCTTGGAGGAGACGCCGACGTCA
>JAWZTI010002013.1:0-10103 GCA_039880955.1 Chlamydomonas urium | reverse complement strand
CACACAGGGGAGCCGGGGACAGAGGATGGAGGGGAGTTCCGCGCAGGCCAACAGATACGCTGTAAGGGCAGTCTATGATGCGGTCTAGGCTGCTGCGCGGCCTAGGCTGCTCTAGGCTGAGCCAAAGTTGTTGAGCCTCCTGCACTGTCTGTGCTGGCTGGGGAAACCTCTCAAAACCAGCCATGCGCCGGGGCTGCCATGCCCAGCGCTGTCAGACTAGAGCCCATGCATCTCCCTCCTCGTGTAGTCCAGCAGCGTAGACGGTCGCTCCACTGACCAGCGGCGTAAAAGAAAAGCCAAACACTGCGCGCGCATGTGTGTGTGTGTACCACCCTCGAGTCATTGCACCTGCAACGGTTCGCTGCCCATTGAGCGCTTCATGCTGGGCCTATGCTTGTACAGAAGTGTTGGTTACAGGACTTCTTCTTACCGCCTGGCTGCTTCCAAACGTTTGATATGCGCAGGTGACGGGCAACGAGCAGGAGCAGCTGCCGACAGCAGAGGAGCTACAGGGGCAGACAATAGACGACAACGCATACCACGTGAGCAATGAGGATGGAGGGAAAGGGGGAATCCCAGTTGCCGTTGCTCTGCATGTCATCCTGGACCGTTGTTCTAACGCTTGATTCCCTCCTTTCCTGGCCCCGTCAGGCTGGCATCTTGGAGTCAGAGATGCAGAAGATGTCTCCTGACATGGAGGCAATCGAGCAGTTCCGCCAGAAGGACGCGGAGTACAACGGCAGGGCGGCGGAGCTTGAGGAGGCAACGCGCACCAGGGATGCGGTGAGGAGTGGGAGTGCTGGAGCAATGTGGGGCATAAGGCTGGACAGGGCGGCGGAGCTTCAGGAGGCAGCGCGTAGCAAGCGACCGACCCTTGCGTTCCCGCAACCCATGCCCCAGGTTCGGCGCGCGTACGAGGAGCTGCGCAAGAAGCGGCTAGACGAGTTCATGGTTGCCTTCAACACCATCAGTCTCAAGCTCAAGGAGATGTACCAGATGATTACGCTTGGGGGTGACGCGGAGCTGGAGCTGGTCGACTCACTGGACCCCTTCTCGGAGGTGAGGGGGCGGCAGGTGTGGGGTAAGACGGGCCTTGAAGGACACCTGAGGGGGGACTTGAAGGAAAACTCATGTTGGCGGGCGGAGCTCCTGACTCACTGTACCCCTTCCCAGAGGTGAGAGGACGAAGTTGTTCTGTCGCAAGCGCTGGTCCATATGTCCACGCTTCCCTCCTGTCTTGCAGGGCATGGTGTTCAGCGTACCCTATGCGGTCAAACCACCTGCAGACACTGATCAACTTCTCCACTGGCTTTATACAAGGCCCTCCCACCTTGCAGGTGGTTGTGTTCAGCGTGCAGCCCTGCCACCCATACTGCTGTTGCAGACACTGTATGAGTCACATGTATAGCAAAGAGGAGTCATACAGTATGACACCTCTTTCCTCCTGCCCTGCAGGGCATCGTGTTCAGCATGCACCTCTCGTGTGACCACATTCACCACCTCCAGCTCCCTTTTGCCCCCATCTCTCCATCCTGCAGGGCATCGTGTTCAGCGTGCGCCCCCCCCGCAAGAGCTGGAAGAACATCTCCAACCTCAGCGGCGGCGAGAAGACGCTGAGCTCCCTGTCGCTGGTGTTTGCGCTGCACCACTACAAGCCGACGCCGCTGTACGTCATGGACGAGATCGACGCAGCGCTTGGTGAGGGGGAGTGAGGGAAGGGAGGGCAGGGGAGAGGGGAAGAGGGGAAGGGGTGGGAGGGCGATCACAGGGTGTGATGTATGGTCTAGGAGTCAGGGTCGCAGGGGAGGAGGTTTCCGCCTGGAGTGAGTGTGTAAGCGAGGCAGGGACGGGCAGTTACCAGAGCAGGAGCAGGGAGGTCAGGGACAGGGACCAGCGCAGGGGCAGGAGGGGCAGGGCGGCGGATATGCAACTCTGCTGATGCAACGGTCCTAGCTCCATGTTGTAATTCTGTGTGTTCTGTGTATGCGCAGACTTCAAGAACGTCTCCATCGTGGGGCACTACATCAAGGACCGCACGCGCGACGCCCAGTTTGTGATCATCAGCCTGCGCAACAACATGTTTGAGCTGGCAGACAGGCTGGTGGGCATCTACAAGACCGACAACGCGACAAAGACGGTGACCATCAACCCGGCGGAGTTTGCGGTGCAGGCGGCGGCGACGACGGGAGAGGCGGAGGGGGAGGGGCGGCAAGAGGGAGGCGCGCAGGAGGAGCGGGGCGCAGGGACGCAGCATGCGCCCATGGCAGTGGAGGTGGCATGAGTTGATGGCGTGTGTATGTCAGCAGGGTGAATGCATGATGCTGGGTGTTGGGGGCGGTGTACAGATGATAGCAGCTGAAACCGAAATTTGTAAATCATTTCCAGGCTGACACACTTTAGCAGCGCTCTTTTGAGGGTTTTGCACGGTGTGCGGCAGGCAGCATGCTGTTCATGCCATCGGCTATACACAAGCTTTGCGCAGCTCGAAATTGTGTCGCGGTTGCGCGCGTGGACATTCAGTTTCTGCCCGCATCTCCTGCACACCGAGGCCCTTGACACGCGAGCAGCTTGCTGGACAGCGCTGCGACGACCCACCATCAGCGACACGACCAGGTGCCAGCACGTAGCGCGTCGTGGTGCCATCAATGCGCGCGCCGAGGCAGGCAACCTAGTTTTCACCTGCACACGACAGCAGCAGCAGCAGCAGTGTTGGATCGACCATGGGCTGGCCGCTGCGTCGCGTGTTCCGCCTGGTGCGCGCCTAGATGGCGCTCATGCAGCCATTTGTTGCTGAGCAGTTTGGCTCCCTAGTGCATCACCCGCCTTGCTGTGCATGGAAGGGCGTGACCCATGCTGGCAAGAAAGGCTCTGAATCCAACAGCATGGGTCCCCAGAAGGCAGTCTTGGCAGCGCAGGCACACGCTGTGCATGCTGAGCTTCGCGCTGCAGACACCCCACCACCCTACCTTCCCGCCGTTGCTACCTGCCGCGTCCTTACCCTGCTGATTGCCAGCCTGCCGTTGCCCTGCTCCCTGCCCTGCCCTGCCCTGCCCTGCCCCTCACACCTGCAGCCCGCTCATACCTGCTCTCCGCCCTGCTGCCTTCCCACTCATGTCCCCCTGCCAGACATACTGGGCACATCCACCAGACATAGTTGGGTCTATGAAGCCTCACGCTGCTGGCGCTGCCTGCACCCGCTGCCTTTGCTGCTCCCTGCCCTACTCTTCCCTGCCCCTCACCCCCTGCCATCCACCTCTGCCCGCTCTCCACCCTGCTGCATGTGCCAGATATGGTGGACGCTTCGCAGCCTCACGCTGCTGGCGCTGCCTGCACTTGCCCCCATCTCCGCTCCCTGCCTTGCCCTTCCCTGCTGCTCAACCCCTACTGCCCGCTCTCCACCCTGCCTGTGCCTGCCGCCAGATATGGTGGGCGCTATGCAGCCTCACGCTGCTGGCGCTGCCGCTGCTGGTGTTTGAGTTCAGCCGCCTGGGATACAACATTCATTACCAGGGTGTGTGTTGGGAATGAGACACATGGGGGGAAAGGAATAGCCCGGGAAGGGGGGCGGGGGCGCGAGTTTGCATGTCATGTCAGCAACCCCATGCCAGACAGGGGATATGTTCTTGAACAGACTGCGAGCTTTTTGGCTAAGGTTTGTAGGGAGGCGACTTACAGTATACAATGCCAAGTTGCGTGCTGGGGAGCTAGTCGGTCAGCCTTATCCTTTTCCAGCCTGCAGTCTGGGCGGAGGCCTGGTCAATCACCGCCTGCCTGTGCCTCTCCACCCCTGCGTCACACAGGATGGTTCATCGGAGGCATCTTTGTCATCCTGTCGTTCCCCATCAGCATATATGCGGTCAGTCGGTGTGTTGAGTGCAGGGAGTGGGGGGTGGTGTTTGGAGCTTCACTAGTGAGGCGCAGAAAATGCACCGGCAGCGCCAGGGCGCGTGCAGCTAGCCGCTGACTTGACAAACCCACCCTATGAGAATAGGGGCGCGGGTGGGGGAGTGGGGGCTGAAGCTGCAGTTAGTGCACTTGACATGTGAAGGAGGATAAAAGGGCGAATGGCAAGGAAGCGGAATCAAAGGGAGGAGAGGGAGGAGGTATCACAGGGGCAGTGGGGGCCGAACCTGCAGTCAGTGCGCTGCGGACTGGTGAGAGGAAGGGCAGCAGTGGGCGTACAGCCACCTGCCCCGGATACCTGCTTCCTGCGACGGGCTGCGCTTGCGCTGTGCATGCTGTCAACACGCCAAGCCCAGTGGCTGACGCATGTTGCCTCCATGTTGTTCACATCTCGCCCACACTGTTCACACTAAACCTCGATGCCTATGCCTGGGTTGCCGCAGGTTGCATTGCACACCGAATACTATACCAAGCCCCACCTGCAGCGCTACATAATCAGGTACGTGCAATGAAAAGGACGCGGATCGGGGGCAGGGAACGCTCACAGGGCGAAATGGAGGTGGGGCCCAGGGCACTGTACAGGTTTACATGCGGGTGGGGCCCAGGGCACTGTACAGGTTTACATGCGGGTGGGGCCCAGGGCACTGTACAGGTTGGCATGTGGGTGGGGCCCAGGGCACTGTACAGGTTTACATGCGGGTGGGGCCCGATGCGCCTCACGGGGCCAAACGGGGTTGGGGGTAAGGCGTGGGGTGCGGGGGCAGGCACCTAACGAGGCTGCTGTAAGTGCCTTTGCAGCTGAAGCACCGTTGCAGCCGACTCCCCTTTTCAGCAGGTTGTCATCAGGCTGCTCTTCCGGAACAGGCTCTGTAGCACATTGGGTTTGCGGCGCAAGGGACAGTCGCTCAAGGCCGCATGTTACTGACTGCCCCTCATTCTCCATCTGCATGTCCCATGAATATTCCCACAGGATCTTGTGGATGGTGCCTATCTATGGGGTGGATGCCTGGCTGGCGCTGAGGTTCCGCCCAGCACGGAAGTACTTGGTGGGTGGTGGGGCATTGGGGGTGGCGGGGCCGCGGAGGGAAAGGGAAAAGGAAGGGAGCATGAGCCAGGCGGGTGAGGAGGGGGGTGCAAGGGCGTGGGGGTGAGGGGCGCAGGAAGAACGGGAGCGGAAGGTGGGTTTTGGGATGGGGGTACTGAGCAGGACGCTGCTCAGCAGATTTCCGCAATCCACTCCGCAGTGTCGCCACTCCCGCGCTGATGCACAACCCCGTGCATGCCTTTCACCTCCCCACGCTGTCTCTGCCTTCCCCGCGTTGCTGCAGGACCCAGTGCGTGAGTGCTACGAGGCCTTTGTCATCTATAGTTTCTACGCCTACCTCATGGTGAGCACTTCTACGTCTTCAAAACCAGCAGCGGGGCTCTGACAGCAGCGCGGTGGGGCTTTGATATGTTGGGCATTTCTAGTGCGCCGACCTCATGGTGGGCACTTCTACGTTTGTCAGAAGCAGCAGCGGGGCTCTGACAGCAAGCGCGGTGGGGCTTCGATATGTTGGGCATTTCTAGTGCGCCGACCTCATGGTGAGCACTTCTACGTTTGTCAGAAGCAGCAGCGGGGTTTCGACAGCAAGCGCGGTGGGGCTTTATACATCGGGCAGTCCTCCTGAGCGCACCTACCTCATGGTGAGCACTCTGCCCCTCCATCAGAAGCAGCTGTGGTGCTGCGGCAGCAGGAGCTGTGGGTCTTTGGCAGCACGTCGGTGTCTGCCTGTACATCGTGGTGGGAGGTGCACTTGCCACAATCCATAATAAGTCATTGTCCATGCACAACCTGCCACGCATCACGTCCCATGCAGGCATACCTTGACGAGACGGTGGGCAACCGAGCAGGACACCTGGTTAAGCAGCCTCTCCGCCTTTGCAATTGGTGACTGTCAATTGAAAGCGTTTCCTCCTTGTCATGCAGGCATACCTGGATGAGACAGTGGGGGACCTGGCAGGGCACCAGACAAAAAGGTCACTCCCTTTCTGTGACTGGACTTTTGCTCATGCAAACCCTGCCCCTCTCCTCATTTTTGTCATGTAGGCATACATGGATGAGACAGAGGGGGACCTGGCAGGGCACCAGACAAAAAGGTCACTCCCTTTCTGTGACTGGACTTTTGCTCATGCAAACCCTGCCCCTCTCCTCATTTTTGTCATGCAGGCATACATGGATGAGACAGTGGGGGACCTGGCAGGGCACCAGACAAAAAGGTCACTCCCTTTCTGTGACTGGACTTTTGCTCATGCAAACCCTGCCCCTCTCCTCATTTTTGTCATGCAGGCATACCTGGATGAGACAGTGGGGGACCTGGCAGGGCACCTGGCCAAGAAGCCGCCCATGCAACACCTGCCGGTCGTGCGCTGGGTGCTGCCGCGCTGGCAGATGGGGCAAGAGTTTTTGTTTGAATGCAAGAAGGTACGGTGGGTAGGGTGCTGTTTTGGGGGAGGGGGTCAATTCGGTGGCCGGGGGCTCTGCGCCTGCATCGCTGCCACCATGCTTACGTTCGTCACACACCTCCCACACCTCCCTCACACTCCCACTTCCCCACACTTTGCCCCACACATTCTTAGGGTGTGCTGAACTACGTCATCATGCGCCCCCTGTGCACCTGCATCGGCCTCATCACCGACATCTTTGGGCTCTACGGACAAGGCAAGATCGACTTTGGCAAGAGCTACATCTACCTGGCAGCTGCAACCAACTTCTCACAGGTACGTGGTTCAGGGCAGGAAAGCTTGCAGGTGTGAGCCCTGTACTGCCTAGCCATGGTGAGCAAACGCACGGCTCAAGTCTCCCCCCGCCTTCCTTCCCCATCCCCGGCCGGGCCCTCGCCGTTGTTGCTGACTCCTGAATTGGAGTCCTGTTACTACCTGCTGCGTGCAGGTGTGGGCCCTGTACTGCCTAGCCATGTCCTACAAGCAGCCTCAACCCACCCACCCCCGCCTTCTCCATTGTCACTGGCTGCTGCATGCAGGTGTGGGCTCTGTACTGCCTGGCAATGATGTACCACAAGATGCATGCGGAGCTGGCGCCCATTCGCCCCCTGTCCAAGTTCCTGGTTGTTAAGGTGGGGGCGACAAAGTGTGGGGGGTCAAGGTGTCCGGGGAGAACGTATGGGATTGAAGGGGGCCGTACGGCATAAATGTATGGCGCAAAGTATTTTCCATCAACTGTGCGACTTTCTGGTTGCCAAGGTGTAGAAGCAGAAGCGCAGGGTCAACGTTTGATGGGGTCGATGTACGAGATGAGGGGTCAAGGGGGAGCCACGCCACGCCCCTCCGCCGCTCACCCGTTACGTAAACCGTCACCCTGCCTGCCTCCTTGCCTTGCTTGCAGGCAGTGGTGTTTGTTACCTTCTGGCAGGTGAGCACACGCACAGGGTTCAGGGTTCAGCTGTTGCCAACCGGGGCAAGGGCTCAGGGCTCAACCTCGGGGCTGGGGTTCAAGCGCTGCAAGGCAGTACAGTGCAACAGAGCCTACGTGGACTTGCATGCTGCTGCTGCCGCCGCCACTGCTGCTGCCGCTGCTGGTTAGCAGTGTTGCAGCAGCCCCTGGGTTTGAGTACGCTGCATGATGTGCTGCACCGCCTCTTCGGCTATGAAGCAGCTCACGCCGCTGCAACACCAATTGGTGCTGCGTTGCTCCATCGGCTGAGGTACACTAGCTGAGTGTGTTGGTGTTGCTGCCCTGCCGTACGCTTTGCCGCCCTGCCCTATATGTGCTGCAACCCTGCCCTGCTTTACGTCTGTTTGCGTGTGCAGGGTGTGCTGCTGGCCATTCTTGTGTACAACGGCTTCATCAGCAACGATGACTGGTGAGGGCATATGTGCGGGACTGGGCACAGCCTGTGGTGCTCTAAACCCCTTAACCGTACTCTCTCTGATCTTCGCCATCATAGATTGTGTACTCGAAATGCAACTTACGGGCCGTCTGGCTCAACGGCTGTGTGTCAGTGTGTGGGCAGCGATATCCTCTGGGGAGTCTGAAGGCATGCGATTGTGTGCATGGCGGGCAAGATTCCACAAGCCTCTCTCTTGAAAGTGAAGTTGTATATCGCCGCTGTTCACTGTGTGCTTGCGGTGCCCCTGCCCCCCCACAGGACGCTGGATGACCAGCACAACGTAGCCGCAGGGATCCAGGACTTCCTCATCTGCATCGAGATGTTCTTCGCGGCGCTGGCGCACGCCTATGCCTTCCCGCCCAGGGTGAGCATGGCAGCTGGGTTATGTTGGGGAAGGGCAGGGGATCTGTGTTTGGGAGAGGGCAGGAAATTGGTGTTGGAAGAGGGCAGGGAACTGCTGGTGACTGGGCGGATGCACGCCTACGCCTTCCCGCCCAGGGTGAGCATGGCAGGGGTTGAAGGGCACAGGATCGTTGTGTAGAAGATTCTTGGGGACCGCGGGTGAAAGCCTTTTGCCTTTCCTCCCAATGTGAGAAAGACGGGGGAGAAGGGGAGGGTAGGAGGACAGGACCGAGGGGAGATGAATTGGGGAAGGGGGGGGGGAAGTGGTATGGGGGCAACGCAGAAGTGACGAAAAACGGAAAGCAAAGTGGCAAGCAGCATGGAAGCCAGCCAGAAGAGGGGGACGAGGGCCCGTCTGGAACGTGCATCACACGCCTCCTGGCAACACTGTGCACACACGCTTACATCAACATGAACCCACACGCTGTCAGCTCACACTTTGTCTCCACACGAATCCACACTGTATCCTTACATTTGTGCATCCCCACACTTTGCACCCCACACCAGGACTACATGGACCCCTGCGAGCCGCGCCAGGGCTTCCTCAAGAACGTGCGCCACATGTTTGACCTCAGCGATGTTGTGGAGGACGTCAGCGAGGTGAGCAAGCAAGGAGGGCAGGGGGAGGGTGGGGTTGGGGGACGTTGTGGCATGGCATGGCTCGTGCAGGGGTGCAGTGGCTGCTGCTCATACAGAAACCAGGCCGCAGCCTCCACACTTTCAACACTTTTCCAAACCCAGGTCGTGGAGAACCATGCAACCACCACGAGCAGCACTGTGTGGAAGCTGCCCAAGACGGCGGCCAAGGCAGCGCGCCACATGCCCAGCAACATATTCAGCCTGCTGACAGGAGGGGAGTGCGCCATTTACGGCTTCCCCGGCAAGAAGTGAGACGGGGGTAGGGGTTGATGCAAACTGGGGAGAAGATAAGGGGCGGGGAAGGATGATTGGGGCGAGAAGTGTGAGAGGGGGCTGGGGTGGGGGGCCAGGGAGGCAGCAGACTACACACTCCCCTTCCCTCCACCCACCTTCATAAACTGCCATGTCTGCTCACTGTTCCACCCCGCGGCCCTCGCTCCTCCTTACCCTTTAACCTTCTCCTGCCCCCACCCCCACGCCACCTCATCACAGGAAGGCCGATCGCCGCCCCTCCTCTCCATTCCTGCTTGTCTCTCCTTCGCCTCCAGTCCTTCCCTTCCTTCCCCCCTTATCCCCATGACAGGAAGGGCCGCTCGCTCCCCTGCTAGCGGCAACAGGGAGCTGTACTTGCTGCTTCTGCGAGACAAGCCGGCTCTTCCCTCCACCTCATGCCCTCCCGTCCCCTCGGCCTCCCCCACCTCATCACAGGAAGGCCGCTCGCTCTCCGCTGGCCGGCGGCAACGGAGAGCAGTACGCGTTGTTACTGCAAGATGAGCAGGACGGTTCGCATAGCAGGCGCAGGGCGCAGCTGCTGCGGCAGGAACAGTGGCAGGAGCAAGGGTTGGAGCAGGGGCAGGTAAGGCAGGGGCTAGGCCTGGTGAGTCAGAGGCACAGGCAGTGGGCAGGAGCAGGAGCAAGGGCAGGGGGCACCCCCAACTTTCTCACACACACTGGCCCCAGGCAGCCGAGCGAAAGCGGGCTCAGTGGATATGCACCAAGCTCGATCCCACACACACATACTGGACCCTCATCCCTCACTCACACCCTAAACCCTAAACTCTGAACCCTGCACCCTCTCCCAAATGCTCTCTGCGCCTCTCGCCAGGTGGCAGTGCCCATCGACGTCCAAGACTCCGCGCTGGAGCGCCCCCTCATAGGCCTCAGCGACCCCTCAGGCCCCGGCACAGCCTACTCACCAGGCTCCACCCCTCCCACTGACGGCCTCTATGGGCCAGCAGGGGCGGGGGCGGGGGCGGGAGTGGGGACGGG
>JAWZTI010002012.1:0-10110 GCA_039880955.1 Chlamydomonas urium | reverse complement strand
GACGATGCCTTGGATCTGGATCTGGACGCGATCGGTCACATGCCCAAGTAGAAGCTGGACAGGCCGTGCAAGAGGCATGACGACAATAAGGGGCTCACACGAGTCGTCCATTACTTCGGGCCCTGTGTTGACAAGTGTGGGCTGTGCAACCGCACGTTCGGTATGCGCAGGTGTTAGTCAGCATGCGCAAGTGAGCGGAGCTTTGCAGCGGGGATAGAGGTTTGAGCGGGAGCGCTTGCTTGATGTGGGATGCTGCAGAGGTGTAGGGGTGCAAGCAACGAGGCCTGCCTGATGTGGGGTGCTGCAGAGGTGTAGGGGTGCAAGCAATGAGGCCTGCCTGCTGTGGGCAAGGCTGCACGAGCATGAGCGCACTTCAAAGCAGTCAGTGAAGTTGCTGAATGAATGAATGGATTTCAAGCATAGGTATACCTACTTAAATACATATGCATAACAGACGATAGCCATGGGCAGCTTCCTGCTGCTGCTTTTGAACGCTGACTTGAAAGCCCTCATTGCGCTGCTGCTCGGCGTGCATCCCAGGCTGCTTATCTACGGCCAGCCCCAGGACCCCTCCTCTGGCCTGCACCTTCCAAGCAGCTCCTCCACGGCCCCCATGCACCAGTACAACGTCGGCGGTACCTGCGGCGACAATGCGCTACTGTACCACGGCATGGCCCACTTCAGACCCAGGCTCATGGCAGGTGGGAGGGGTGTAGGTGGGGACATGGCACTGGAAAGGTGTGAACATGGCAGTGGATGGGTGTGGAGGACATATCACGAGTGTGGGCGGGCAGTGGACAGGTGCGGACATAGCAGTGGATGGGTGCGGAGGACATATCACAAGTGTGGGCAGGTTGCACAGGCGATGCAAAGGGGTTCCAGGTTTGGGACTGTGTGACGGCAGCGAAAACGGGGCGCGGCAGGGGCGGTGGGGGACTCTGTCAGCCTGCGTTACATTGCGGATATGGTAGGTGAGGCTGAGATAGGTGAGAGTGACAGGGCAAGTTGAAGGTGCACGTCTCATCTTCACACAGCTCATGCTGAGAAGCGAGAGTTTTTGCTGCTCTTAACAGCCAGGTCTGGCATTGTCACCCCCTTCCCCTTCCCCCCTCTTCGTTCCCTGCAGCGATCAGGCGAGTGCTCAAGCTGTTGATCAGCACAGTGCGGACGCGCAGGGGGGGCCGGGCAGCAGCCAAGGCCATCCTTTAGAACAGGGCCCTGATCCAAGAATGGCTGCAGCAGTGGCTTTGAGTGCCTGGGGCAGGGCGGCAGGCCGGGGTGGGCAGCAGCATACGCAATTTTCAAGATTAGTGCCCTGATTCAATAACAGCTGCAGCAGCGATCTCTACTCCTGGCACAAGGTGCAGGGGGTGGGGGCCTCTCTGGCCCACGCACGTCTTGAGTGAAGGGCCTGCTTTCAGACCTGTAGCCTGGCTGCCAACTGCATTTGCTGCACGTCCCACCCACTCTTCACCTCTGCGCCTCTCTTTGCATCTAGGGAGATGCAGCGTGCAGGCAAGGCGCGCAGGGAGGTGGCGAGGGAGGGCAAGCGTGTGCTGTCCGGCACGTGGGTGAGTCTGCGGCTGCTGCCCTGTGGCAGTCATACGGTGCACACCGTATCATGCCTTCTGTTGATGCAGGGGTAGGGTATACAAGACCCTACGTCGTAAGGTCGATCGATGTTCACAACAGTGTAGCCATACAAATGTTCAAGGTGCTTTGTGGTACTGCTGGGACATGCTTGCTTACACGCACGACGGCGTCCTGTGGACCGTTGTAATGCCTGCACGCAGGCGCAGCAAGTACTGAACGCGCTGCATAGCGATGAGCAGGGCTACGAGAGCGACATTCAGTGGGAGGACGGCGTGGACGGCCACGGCACGGAGGAGGGCGGTACTGGTGCGAGCCCACAGGTGGCGAGGAATCCGACGACTGGTCGGACGACACGGACGCCATGGCGGTTGCTGCTGCTCAGCTGCGAATGCCGTCCAAGCCCGACGTGTGTTACATCTGCAGGCAGGAGGGCCACTGGGCGGCTGACTGCCCACGCTGAACCCGCCAACTGGGCTGGCCTGGCGATCCTAAGGGGACGGCGCCCAAGATTGCCTCGCCCGCCGCCCCGCATGACATCTGCTTCCAGTGCGGGCTGACTGGCCACTGGCTGCGGGACTGCCCATCCAAGTACAGGGGCAGCAGGTGCTTCAAGTGTGGAATGCAGGCGCACTGGTGTGTGTGGGTGGTGAGCATTGGGGGGGGGGGCTTGGTGGTGGGTGATGCTGAGTTGACAGGTGCGTCGGTACAATCGGATTGGATCAGGTGTGGCCTGCCTACGCCAGGCTGCTTACAATGCGATGACGCAATGCTTTTGCACGTCACGCCGCTTCCAATCAGCTCCTGCTAGCTGTTGTGCAGGACAGACAGGAGATCACCTGCTTGACTCCTGACACGCCTCTGCTCCCTGGCCCTTCTCCATGCCATCCCAGGTCAAAAGACTGTCCCACGCGATGACAATCCTTCAAGGCCTCGCATGACGCAACGCAAAAGCTTGGTTTATGGTTCCCAAAAAGCCGATCTAAGTATCAGCTGTTCCTGACATTGTTAGAGATGAAACCTCGCTGAACGTCAAACAGCAGACACTGCAAAGGCGTGCTCACTCTGTTGCTGTGAAGGTGTGTCGTGATTCACTACTTGCAAGATATGTGTGCAGGGGGGGTTAGCTCGGCGACGCTGAGTCCGCGTACTTGCTCCAGGAAGATCCTTGAGAGGCTGAGAAATGGCAATTCTGCTTCGTGATTTGCAGATATTGCGGCTTGGTGTGACGCAAGGCTGTGAAGGGCGGGGGATGGAAAAGAAGAGGCCTTCCGCTTAACCAATTTATCAAAGATTGACTTCAAATTCTAAAACCAAACAGGCATTGCAAAAAAAATTGTGTTTCGTACAAGGCGGCGCATGTTGATGTGAAGCTACGATACAAAGTCATACAGCTGTCGCGCCCAAGTCAACAGGTTGGGCAATCAAGGCAGTCAATAAAAAATCAATCAACGGTTCACTAAGGACATTCCTATGCAGCGTGTGCAGGCGCGCTCTGCACCACGATACGCTTGGGCTGGGGCTTGGGGGCAGGCGGCAGCTTGGGCACATGCACGCTCAGGACGCCCTTGTCCAGGTGGGCTGCAATGTCGTCGGGCTTGGCGTTATCAGGCAGCTTGAAGCTGCGGCTGAACTGCTGCACCACACGCTCACGCCGCCACACCTTGGCGCCAGCTGGCTGCTGCTGCTGCTGCTTGTCGTCCCTATCCTCGCTATCAGCAGCTGCAGGCTTGGTCTCCCTGGTTGCCTCGCGCTTGCCGCTGATGGTGAGCACCCCGTCCTTGAGCTCCACGCTGATGTCAGAGGCGCCAAAGCCAGGGGCATCGGTCATCAGCTCATAACGGTCGTCATGCTCCAGGATGTCAAAGCGCCCCGCAGTCACAAGGGCCAAGGGGGCCTGGGTGGGGAGGCTGACGGGCTGCTTCTTGTCCTGCTTGGTGTCATTGGCAGCGCCAGATGGCGCGTAGCACTCACTGCGCAGCAGGTTTAGGGATTGGGGAAGAGGGCTAGGTGAGAACCTTGCATCATGAATGGGTTGCTGCATGGTTGCATGCCTTGGTATCCTGTGGNTGCGGGCTTGGTCTCCCTGGTTGCCTCGCGCTTGCCGCTGATGGTGAGCACCCCGTCCTTGAGCTCCACGCTGATGTCAGAGGCGCCAAAGCCAGGGGCGTCGGTCACCAGCTCATAACGGTCGTCGTGCTCCAGGATGTCAAAGCGCCCCACAGATGTAAGCAATTCCATGGCTGAACTAGGGGCTGCCAAGATGGGCACCAGTGGCGCCAGTTTGGCTCGCTTGGCCTGCTGATCGCTCTGCTCCTTGCGCCCATCAGCTTGACCGTGCACCTGCCGCCTGCGCTGCCCGCCAGCCTCATGCTGTTCTCGTGCGGCAGAGGGCCAGCAAGACTTGGGAGGTGGCGCAGCAAATGTTACTCGGGGGGGCTGCCTTGTGGAGATGGACTCTGCACGTGGACGCTTGGCTGGCTTCAAGGCCAGTGGCTCAGCCCAATCGCTGTCGCATGCAAAGTTTTCCATTGCTCTGCAGGGCGATGCAGAGGGTACAGATGAGCGTCAGCGCAACCTGGCCAACAAGGGCTGACAGCAAGACAATCATGCGGCATTGTGTAGCGCCCTTCCTGGGCGCAAGGGAAGCTTGCAGGTGCTGGCGTGCAATCACTCACCCTGCCAGCACGCTGTCGAAGCCACGCTTGAGCGCAGCTGCAATGGGCTGCTGGGTGAGGCTGGGGAAGGACAGGAAGGCCACCATTGAGTTGCTTGAAACAGAATGCGGGTGCTCGCAGAACGCAGATGCGCTGTTTACAACAAGTCGCGGTACTGTCGCTCGTGCAGGGAGCCTTATATCGTGAACGAGGAGCATTCTCGGGACAGCTACAACATTCTCGACATGCTTGGGAGGTATGACCCACCTTCCAGACCTGCGTGCACAGCACGTATCCTTTGCGGAATCACAGCGCCTTCAATCGCTGACTAGCTGTGAACGCGCTCCATCGCCTGTTGCTGTGCGCTACTGAGCAAGAGCAATACCATGGCACTCTGGTACGCAGTGAACGCAGTGAACGACCCCGTCCTCAGCTCTCTGGAACGCACGCTCGACACCGTGTTGAGGTAGGCGCAGCGCACCAGCCCGCATGTGCGACTGCCTGCATGGGCCATCTGATTCAGCTGCCTTGTGTTTTTACATATCCTGGCAGCGTGGTTGATGAGGCCGACCAGGGTCCCAAGGGCATGCCCATGGCCGGCCGCTTTGACATCATCGAGAGGAAGGATGTGTATGAACTCATCACAGGTGAGGTTTGCAGCAACAGGATTGTGCTGCACTGGTTGCCAGAAACAGGGCATCTCGCCACGCTCTTTGACCTTTGGTGCGCGTTGCCCAGCCCTTACTGCATTCCATCTCTCTGGGCCATCTGGCGCCCTGCCCAACTAACGGTCCTCGTGCAACCACAACCATGCGTGCCACTTGCGCAGATGCACCTGGCTTTGACCCCCAAGACATCGCCATTGAGCTCAAGGAGGGCATCTTGACCATCAGTGGCAAGCACGAGCAGCAGCCCTACGCAGATGAGGAGGGCGTGAAGGTGTGGCTGAAGGAGCGCCGCCCTCACCAGTTCAGCCGCAGCTTCAAGCTGCCCGACAATGCCCAGGCCGAGGAAATTGCCGCCCACCTCGACAAGGGCATTCTGAGCGTGCGGGTGCCCAAGCTGCCTCCCGCACCCAAGCCTGAGGCGCGTCGTATCACCGTGCAGTGCAAGCCAGCACTGGCTGCTTGACGCTGACGGAAGCTGCAGCAGTGCCCATCATGCTTGAGCTGTGACTGTTGGGATGGAGGGTAGCGTCAGCATAAGCAGCAACTCAGTGAGGGTGTAGCTACATGCCAGTGGCAGTCTGAGGTCACCTACTACACCTGCTTAGTGAGCCAGTTTGATTGATACACATGTTGTATTAATTGCATGTGTGAGTGGGCACCTTGTGTACACAGAAGAATATGTCCGGGTACCTTGTATGGGCAGCACATGCATACGCATGGCATGTGACATGCCCCCTGCAACACATGTAATCAAAGCTTTGTTGCTCCTCTCAACAAGTACACCCAACAACGTGGCCCCAAATCGTTGCGTGCAGCCAAGGCTATGACCATAAGTGACACTGCATACTCATGCAAAGAATAAGGAGGTTGATTATACTGCAATTGGCTAATGGTAGACAGGCCTGAACCCTGACGACAGCTGCGGGGTGCTGGGTTTTGGTATCCCAAGCTCCCTCTGCCCAGCCATGGCAGGGGGCTTGGACATTTACGCCGAGTCAACCACAGAGCGCGGACTCAAGTACTCTGCCATCGCCGCTAATCGTAGACAGGCCTGAACCCTGACGACAGCTGCGGGGTGCTGGGTTTTTGTATCCCAAGCTCCCTCTGCCCAGCCATAGCAGGGGGCTTGGACATCTGCGCCGAGTCAATCACAGAGCGTGGACTCAAGTACCCCGCCATCGCCGCAGCCCTGCCACTCACAGGCCGGATGCTGCTCCCAGTTACTGACATGCCTGACTGCATGCCGCAGCTGCTCGGCCGGATCCCCCCATCCGGGCCCTGCAGCCCTCTGCTCGAGCGTTGCCCCACGGCAGCATCAGCAGCGCCGCGGCTAGGCGGCCGCATCGCTCCTGGCCCTGCCCCCGCCCTTGAGACGGGGCTGTCCCGCCCTCTGCTCATAGGCCGCGCAGGCCCAGTGGCTGCCCTTCCACTCGGACTTGGGCCGCCATACTCCAGGGCCCTGGGTGAGGGCTGTCCGGCGCCGAGGCCTGGAGGCTTGTACAGCCACTCCTCTGGTGGGTTCTCCACCTTGCCCCAGCGGTTGGCGATGCCCTGGTCCGCAATGCGGCCACCGCAGTTGGCGTGCATGATCTGCACCGACTTCTCCGCTCGCCGCGCGTCAACCTGCGCCGGCCGCGCCCTGCTGGCACCCCCGCTGTTGCCGGGGAGCGCGCGGATGCGGCTGCTGCTGTCGCCTGACCCCGGGAATACCATGTCCTGTATGTCGCGGTCGTTGGAGAGGGGTCGGAACGCCTCCCCCACGGGGCGCCCCCCTGAGATGCGCTCCTGCGTGGTCTCGAACACGGTCTCGTGGTCCTCCCATTTCAGGTCGCACACCACGCACGCAAAGTTGGACTGGTGGGTGGGGAGGCAACGCAGCAGGGGTAAGGGCGGATGGTATGGGATGAGGCATAAGCACAGGGCGTTGCTTTTCTTCCAAGGTTAGGGTACAGGAGCATGGGGAAGCACAGCAGGAAGGGACAGTGACTTGCTACAGCTGGGCTGAGTGTAAGAGGCAGCTACCTGGAAGATGCCGCAGCCGCACATGCAGCGCCGTGACTGTGGGTCGTGGTCGTCGTGGCCGTGGCCGCAGCGGCATTTGGCGCGCCACGTGTGCACGTTGAAGCCCTTGCGGCGAGGCAACCACCAGTCGCCCACCTCCTCGGGTCTGCATGTGGGCCCCCAGTGAGGTACGAGCGTCAGCTGCTCAGCTGACAGGCAAAGGAAGACGTGCTGCTTTGAAAGCAGTGCATCAGAAGTTTGCAGCATGGTGGTCGGGCAACGTGCACTGCGTTGACTTGTCAATGTGACTGACCTTTGTGGGACGAATGCAAAACCCTGGCAGGGGCACGTGGTGCAGCGAGGGTACACTGCCTTCTTGCTGATGAACGTATGGTCTTTGTACGTATGGCCGCTGGTAGTAGGGCAAGCAGCGTGCACATCTGGATGGTCAGGGGCCCTGACTCAAGGGGATGCGTCAGCAGCGCGCGTGGTGTGCATACGCACCAAAAGCACTTGGAGTCAGGCCCCACACGAGTACAGTCGGTGCCGTTGCGACTGCGCCATGTCACATACATGCCTGCATGGCAAATGCAGGAAGGGCAAGGTGAGCGAACAGCACGCATGCGGGTTCCGACTCGGTCGTGCCCGGCCCTGTTATGTGTATTGTGTCGTCCTTACCTGTTTCGATCGCCATCTGCGCTGCTTCCGCCTCCCAGTCAATCATCTTGCGGCCTCCCGGCGCCACGCCTGCAAGGCATGCGGGTTGTTGCATGGGTGAAGGTCACCTCAAACCCAGCGTGCAGCGTGGGTAGCTGCTGCACCCCGCCAACATGCATAGACGCACCATACTGTCGTATGCCTTCGGCCACCTGGCCCCGCGATGTTGCTTGGCCCAGCATGGCTGTTGGGTGTTGCAGCTTGCCTTCAGCCCCCAAGGTAATAACAAGCGCCACAAGCTTCTGCGCTTAGCGCTGTTAAACGTAATCTGGCACCAGAGGTCTGGATTTCCAGGGGAAACAGGGAAGTGTTGTGCGTGTGGGGCTTCCGAACCTTTCAGAGACTGTTGCAAGCAACTCGCGTTCGGCTTAAATTTATCTCTTTTTGTTACCAACGCTACACTATGCCTGCAGTAGGGAACGGGCTCATTTGCCACCAGAGGTTGCGACTGCTGCTGAGGCAGGCCTGCCGCCGCCGCCACTGTGCCATGCAGCACAAACACTGGAACACGATCTTGGCGCCTCTGAACATCAGCCTGCATGTTGCTCGCTTGCCATTCGTGTTGCATACGTGTGCTGCGCCTCACCGACCCCTGCACTGTTCATGCTGTTCATGCCACGCAACAAAGCGCATTCATGGGGCCGTTTGCCGTGCATCCCATGGGTGCTTCACTGGCATTTGAGCTTAAGGAATGTCGCAACATTAACGCCAATGTGGCTTGCTGCCCAGAAGGGACCCTGTGCCCGCAAGGTCTGCAAGACAGCGCAACAATTACCATGCAAAAAACAACAGTACAGACAACACCGCTTGACGCTGCATGCTAGGGAGACAGGGCATGTGGCAATGTCAGGCGCAAACACAAGCACAGATACACTGCCTGCTCTGGGACATGCTGAGAGGTATTTGTTTGGACTTGTGCAGCCCACAGATTGGTAAGGAGCTCTGCAGCAGGCAGCCTGAACCCCAAGCCCTCTGGGGCAGAAAGCAGCGCAGCAGGTAGCCTTGCGCAGGCTGATGCAAGTGTATGGCTCAATAGCTGGTGGCAGTGGCAGTGCGGTGGGTTGCCATTTCTGATGTGTCGATCTCCATATGATCTCTGTCCTGCATCTCTGTGCCCAGCCAGAACCCTGGGGTGTGTCCGACAGCTGCTGCAGTGTAGCATCGCTGATGCCAACGCTGAACATCCTCTGCCTCAAGGTAGGCGGGTAGGTATGCAGGTTATTTCTCACAGTCCGTAGGACGCCATCAGCCTCCTGTCAGTGCCCCGCCACCCTTGCGCTGCCCGGGTTTGATGGCCTGTTCCCCGCTCATCCTGCGCCTGTTCCTCTTTGTTCCTTTCGCTCCCGGTTTTGGTCGACACCCATGCCTCTCATCCCGTTGCCCTCTTGGAAGGGGCCGGGACCTCGCTGTGTAAACCAGCTGAGCTGAGCCCCTGCCCCTGCCTCCTCCAGCTCTGGTGAAGCGCAAATGCAAGCAAGCCATTCAGTGTGTATGACCGATCAGAAAACTATGCTACTGCCCGATGCTACTGCCCACGCAAGTCAACAGCTCTTGTGCCTTCATTTACACGCACAACACGCGCTGCAGCGGGCAAAGCAAAACAATTGTACAAGGAGGGCGCCGGCGCAGCACCAACCACCCCACATGGATACAGGCAGGCGCATGCACATCGCCCTCAAAACTTTGCGAGACAAGCCAGGCGTGCGAGCTTGACCACTCTGTTCTTTCCCTAGGTAGTAGGGTCAACTTCAAAGGTCTGGCTTTGCGCCTACCCCACAAAGATGGAATGCACAAAGGAAGGCACAACAGCCAAGGACAATGAAAGGCGCCAAGTCTCCTGTGCAGCACCAGGGCCCACACTTCAACTACCCTGTTCGCATTTGTCGCTGCCGCCTCTTCTGGCAGCAGGTGCCACAAAGCGCCACACAGCACACTCTGACATGCAGCCGTGGCCTCCTGTGGAGCCTGGCAACTGCATGTTACAGTGTATAGCCGTCCCGGGGGGGCGCCGCGAGGACATGGTCCCACCCCAAGTGGCAACAACAGGGTGCATGATCCACCAGTGGCGGTGGCTGCGCCCAGCATTTTGTGGGGGGCAAGGCAGCAGCTCAAGCTAAGCGTCGGAAGGCTAGGCGTTGTTGACAGGCATTGTCGCCAGGCGTGTAGGCCGGTGGCGGCGAGGGCGCTTAGTTGGACTTTGCGTCCAGGTAGATCTCCGCGCCCTTGGCCCTGAACTCCTCAGACATCTTGCGCATGCCGTCCTGCAGGTGGTGCGGGGTGCGGATTAGGGGTGGGGCCGGTCAGGGTGGGGATCAGCACTAACGGCTGGGCACAGGAGAGCAAGTGCAAAAGTGATGCTATAAAGTGTGCAGTGCAAACGGCCTGGGCAAGTCCTTTGGGAGCAGGGCTGACCAGGAGAGCAAGGCAAGCATACTCCAATCTGGCACTGCACAGCCCCCGCCCCCCATGCCGCCTGC
>JAWZTI010002005.1:0-10152 GCA_039880955.1 Chlamydomonas urium | reverse complement strand
TGCAGGCCGTCGTGGCGGCAGGCACGGAGCTGCTGGCCGTGTACGGCGCTGCGCACGCCGCCAAGTCCGGGGGGGCGCAGCTGTACAGCTCCTGGCTCGCCTGGGCGTCCAAATTAGGGCAGGCGCGCATGGCGCTTAGTGCGGCCAAGCAGGGCACCGCGCGCCACCCGACGTGCGTCGAGCTGTGGTGCGGGCGGATGGATCTAGAGGTGGCGGCGGCAGCAGTGGGGGCGGCGGGCGGCAGCGGCGCCAGCCAGGAGCAGCAGCAGGGGCAGGTGGTGTTGTCAGCGCTGCAGCAGGCGCTGGGCAGCGTGAAGACCGCGGACTCGACGCCTTTGTGGCTCAAGGTGGGGCCCGCAAAACACAGCATACACCAGCCAAGCCACACGCATTGCATACAGACCACCTGGAACAGATGGGCGCGCTTGCAAGCTACAAGACATGCTCACTGGCCTCTCATTCAACCCCTGTTTGCGTCCGCATCCGCTGCTGATGCTGATGCTCTGCTGGTGCTGATGCTCTGCCCTACGCTGCGCAGGCGCTGCAGCACGTGCCCCCCGCGTCCCCGGGCTTCAGCCAGCTGTGCGACCTCCTGGTCATGGCGGTGTCAGGGTCGGCATCGGGTCCTTCCAGCGGCGGCTTGGGCAAGGCCAGTGCGGCGATGCTGCAACGCATCAGGTGCGTGCATTGTGTGGAGGCTTCTGTCTACGCTCTTTTGATCGAATAAGCTTCCAACCTCTACACACAAAAGCCACATGCACCTCCATGCGATGTACGCTTCCAAATTCTACACACAAAACCCACATGCACCTCCATGCAATGTAAGGAGGGTTGGCTAGAGGCACGTGTGTGCGTGCTCTGAGAGTTGTGGTGGTGCGCTGCCTGTTGTCCGTTTGCCCTCATCTGTGCTGTTGATAGTGTCTGTGCCCCGGCCGCCCACAGCTGCGCCCTTATCCTGGCGTCACGCCCTGACATCCTGCCTGAACCCCGTCATCCGCAGCTGGTCAGCCCCGGCTCCTGTCTGCCTGTGCTGTGGACCTCGCAGGGACGTGCAGGGGCTGGAGGCGGCCCGCGCGTTCTACCGTCGTTTCCTGGCGCTGCCGGCACCCGGCGGCGAGTTCTTCCACGCTGCAATCGCCATGGAGCGACACGAGGAGGGGCGCGGCGCCAGCACCAGCACACAGCCCGCCAACAGCACCACCGCAGCGGGAGGTCGCAAGGTGGCAACGGTTGCCGCAAGCAAAGCACGCGCCGGCGCCAGCGGCGGCAGCAGCCACGTGCGGCAGCTGTTTGAGGCGGCGGTGGCGTGCTACGGGTCTGTGGACGAGGAGCTGTGGCTTGAGTACGCGCGGTACGAGGCCGCCGGGCTGCAGGGCGCCGGGCACGTGTACTGGCGCGCCACCAAGGCGCTGTCCAACCCCGACGCCTTCATCGCACGCTACCAAGAGACGCTGCTGGGCTGAGCATGCTCAAGCAGGGTGATGGCGTGTACCGGATGCAGCCCTGACGAGCACGACTGGCGGCTCAGCATCCAGCAGGCAGAAGGCCCAAACATCATGTCTACTTTCACCTCATGAGGCTGGGCTGATAGTGCAATGCTTGATTGCCCCCCCCCTGAGGGGCATTGATGGTGATGGTGCTGCTCATGAATGAGCATGCACAGGTCTAGGCTGCATGTCACATTGCCTTAAGCTGCCTGTCAACCCCGGGATAATTCCTGGGCCAGCATCAGCATGCATGTCCCTCTCAATCAAGCACACATGGCAAAGGGTTGCAGTGAGCTGGTTGGTTGACAACGTAACAATTCACAAATGCCATGGGGCTGGACGATGTCGCAGCAGCAATCTGCTGTAACGCAAATCACCTCGCGATGAGCCGCACAGACTTGATGTCGCAAACAAAGCATTTATGACCTGATGGTGTTGAAGCTGTGCCAAACTTAAAACTTAGGCATCGGTTGCTACCCAGGTAAGCCGCACCAACCACGAGAAAGAGTTCTGTCACGCTACATCAACCGTGGTCGCCGCTGACAGCACGCAACCCATCAATCTTGTGCCAGTGCAGCAGGGAGTCACCCATGGCCCAGGGAGAGGGGACGCGCAGAAATCTGGAACATACATACGCCCCGAGTATGATAATGACGGGTCACAGTTTCCTTCAACACAGGATGTGGCTTGCAGGAACAGTGCGTGCCTGGTGCCATACTGCCTGGACAACACTGCACAGCATCGGGCTGTGTCCTACCTGCTCAAGGCAGACCCTACTACAGGGCTGCAGCATGCAGCAGCTGTGCTGCCTCCTGAACCCAACCTGCTAGGGAAGGTCCATGGGGTGAAAAGGTAAGGTGGATGGGCTACAGCAAAGATAAATAACGGCAGCAGACCCGCGGTCACTGCACCATCTTGGCGCTTGCACTGATCACGCTGTCGGCGCCGTCGGCCAGGTCCTTGACCTTACTGCTGGACACTGGCAGCCACGAGCGCGTCTTCATAACGTCACATTCGGTCCAAGGCCCCACGCTCGTCTGCAATGTGCAGACAAGGCGACAGGGGCCAGCGTTAACAGCCTGTTGGTAAACATTGAGTGGTCTGACTGCCCCTCAGACTTGTCTGTGAAGGCAAAGCAGGCTCAGGTGGCTGCACTCGGGCGTGCCATTTGAATGCTCTTGCTCAAAGCTGAAACCTGAGTCCAAAAAGGGATCGCCATGCAAGATGTCTTGATGCCCATTTTGTCAGCAGCAACATGGGCCGGCATAAACCGCGGCCCCCAAACCCGTGCCGGTAGGTGCTAGCCCGCGTCATCAGAAGGTCCCCGACCTCAAGACAGGCGCACCTGCAGGTCCGCTGCTTTGCTCTTGCCGCCAAAGAGGGTGAGGATGTTCTCTTCGGGGATGACCTCCCGCAGGTGCTTCATGTAGTCCTGCATGCGAAGAATGCCAAGGTGCAACAGCGTTGGCGATTCTGGTGAGGATGCTGTAGCAGCTCGGAGCGGCGCTGCGCAGCACTTTCCACACCCTGGGCATGTATCAGGAGGGAAAGGCTGTGCTCATGAGTCACGAGCTGCAACGACACAGACCTGCTGACAACAATCAAGGCGTCAGGTTGGCTGGTAGTTGTGCCGTGAAGCGGCCTCCTGTTCTGTGATGCTCTGATGCATTTCCGTCTTTGTTCTGTCAGCCAGGCGCTCACCGTGCCCAGTACGTGGATCTTCTTGCGCGTTCGCTCCTCAAGCATGGGGTTCACAAACGACCAGATGGTCTTGAAGATGAAGGGCGTGTTGATAATGAACATGACACCAAGGCTCTCAGGGTAATAATCCTGCGTTTATACATGCAGGCAACCAGGTGTGAGCAAGCAGTAGGACAGGAGAGCACGTACGTTGGTCACCGGCAATCGCTTGCCTTGATTTGCAAGCAGTGCCATCAGTGCAGCCCACCCCTTGTGATCTGCACCAAACCCCCACTCCACGTGCAGCTAAAGTGTCCCTCAACCCCCCTGCCCGAGCGCCAAGCCCCCATCACCTGGTCAATGTGCGCTAGGGCTGAGAGCAGGCGCTGAGCCACCAGGGAGAAGCTCATGATGCCCAGCCCAGCCAGATCGAGGATGACGGATGCTGTGATGATGGGCTTGCCTGTCAGCTGCGAACAGGCGGGCATGAGCTGGCGGTGGAAGCGCTCCCATGTGAACACGTGGTACTCTATCAGCCGCTTTTCCGTCGTGACCTGCAGCATCTTGATGAAGTCGATCTTGCCGACGAGCTCAATGTAGACTGGTCGCCCGAACTTGTCACATTTGCTGTAGCAAGCCAATGACAGCCGCAAGGGTCGAGGTCACGTCATGAGAGGCCTAGCACACACCAAGTTATGTCAGGAAGAAACAATTTGTACTGGCTTGCTGCCCACCCATGGCCACTCACTGGTAGAAGTGCGGGTAGTGGGGTAGGACCTGCTGCAGCTCAGTGAAGTCGATGGTTTCGTACAGTGCGTCGACGTTGTGCTCCACGCGCCATTCTGCCATCTTCAGATACATAACTTTGGCCTTCTCCACGTCCCACTGGCGCGCCTTGAGGAAGCGCAGAAGCGAGTACTTGTCATCGACCCCATGCACCAGCTTGTCGGCTTTCCGCAACACCTCGTGGAAGCGCTGGTATGCGTCCTCTTGCTGCGGTGTCAAGTAGAGGTACCAGAATGCATCTTTCTCGGTATAAGTGAAAGGGTGCGCCATGGCAAGCATGCTTAAAGGCTCGCCGCGACACCTCCCAGAACCAAGCTATTTCAGCTCCATCCACGTCAGAGCTTTCAACTAGGCCAGACAGAGCGACAGGCAGCAGCACAACAGCCCAAGCTTGGGCCCAAGGGCCCTCATACCCATTCCACACCAAGTTCAAGAAGGAAAATCGGCGGGTAACCGGCTAATCCGTGCGTGAATTTGAAAGCTCAGGCCCGTTGGCATTCACACCATGGCTGGAGTGGCGCGCAGTCGATTGGCAGAGGAGCGCAAGATGTGGCGCAAGGACAAGCCTTTTGGCTTCCACGCGCGTCCAGAGACCGCGGAGGATGGGTGGGTGGTAATGTGTGCACTGCAGCGTAGTGACAGACCTTTCTCGCCTCAAAGCATGCATGACATGCTTGACACTTGCATGGGCAGGAGCACCAACCTGATGCGCTGGAAGTGCCACATACCTGGGAAGGAAGGCACTGAGTGGGAGGGAGGCTTCTTCCCCATCAGCATGGAGTTCAGCGAAGACTACCCGACCAAGCCGCCAAAGGTGCGGCAGCCGATGCTCAGCTGCTCAAAACCGAAAGTCGACGTAACCGCTCCGCTGAACCTGAAACGTTGTGCTCTTGTGCATTTGCAGTGCCGTTTCCCTGCAGGTTTTTTCCATCCAAACATCTACCCATCGGGTACTGTCTGCCTCAGCATATTGAACGAGGTGCGATCTGCTGTGATGTCATCGAGCCCGCACCATGAGCCTGTCATGATCATACTGTGCCTGACCGTTATGCCGCGGTGCAGGACGAGGGCTGGCGGCCATCCATCACCGTCAAGCAACTGTTGCTAGGCATTCAGGTGCGCAGCAGCGTTGCTGCGCACGCGGCACATTCACACTGGACGCTGCTTAGAAGCCACTGAGTTATGGGGTGTAACGCCATGGCGCAGTAGGGCACTGCACGATAGCAACAGGGCATCATGGCAGCGGAGGAGGCTACGCTGCTTGAGCTTGCTCAGACATCACCAGCTGGTGGCATAGTGCAAGGCAGAAGAGTCATGACCCTCCTACGTCTGCCTGCGCACAGGAACTGCTGGATACGCCCAACCCCAACAGCCCGGCTCAGTCTGACGCGTATGTGATCTTCACACAGGTGGGGGCAGCACATCACAGCGGTTGATGTGGGCAGGCACCAACAAACGTCCCACATACACAACTATAAAGCAGCAGATCAAGCTGATTGCATGGCTGTTCCCCTGCTGTCTCGCGTTTTTTGCACCACACAGAATCCCACGGAGTACAAGAAGCGCGTACGGAAGCAAGCGCTGCAGTACCCTCCCCCTGCATAATAGCAGACACCAGTGTCCTGCTCCCTGCAATTTTTCAGCTCAGCCTTGTCCCCCCGCCTGTTCCACCATGCTGGCACAGCTCCTGTAGATTTCAGCCACCCCAAGCACTGGTTGCTGCTTGATAACCATGATGTCAGGGTTTGATCGATGCATCATCAGAATTTCAAGCCTGCCTCCTTTCCCGCTTGTCCGTGTAACAACAGCAGACATGGCTGCAATGAGGAATAGCTGCATTGCGACAGCATGGGCATTACATGCGCTGCCAAGGCCAGAAACTTGATACAAAGAATGAGAGTGTGTCAGGCAAGGAGAGATTGTCAAGGGAGTCAAAAGTCAACAAGAGTGCAATCAGAAAGTGTACACAATTCCGTCGTGGATCCTGTTCTTCTGGCTTTGCGCTACGCACTCAGCGATCCACATGATGTTGCGGATCTCCTGCGACGCACAAGCAGCCACGCAGAGGATGATCAACAAAGCGACAGCGCTTGACTGCAATGTTACACACCACAACCCAACTGTGCATCCCAGCATGAATGACCTCGACCTTGGCCGCACGCAAACGCACCTGTTCTCTCAGCTTCATGTAGGCGTAGAATGGCGTGTAGTGGAACTGCTGCTCAAAGCACATGACACAGCGCTTGACCTGCGGCGTCAAGGACAAGTCATTGTGCATGCTCACCTGTCAACCACAGAAAAGACCAACCCGAACACGCACTGCAACCATGCCTCCCACGCCCAGCCGCACCTCCTCCTCAAACAGCAGCTTGTCCAGCATCTGACTCTCGCCAAACCCAAGCTACGCAGAGAAACAGCAGTCAAAGGCACTTATTCGCAAGCATGTTTGCTGCCAGCTGCACTGCTGCGCCATTGCGGTCACCACACATGGGGCCCACAGAACCCGCCCGGCACCCACCTTGTTGAAGATGGCTGCATACGCTGGCACCTTCTCCATAGCTGACCTAATCTGATCAAAGTCCTCTGCCTGCGCCAGCTCATGGTGGCCATGAGGGTACAGCAGACCGAAGTTGGAGTACAGCTTCTTGCGGTCATCGCGCGTCAGGTCCGTGCCTATGCTGTTCAGCGTGATGTTCAGTGCGCGGCGATCGGTCTTTGTAGGCACCATATAAATGAAGTAGGGGGCAGGCAGCAGGGTTAGTGTGCGTGTTGTAGGGAGAAAACATGAGACACAGACAATCAACAGTGTGGCGCCGCAGCCTGAGAACAACACCAGGAAGTAGCCAGGTTCAGAGACTCTGTTGCTGGGAGCACGCACCTCAAACGCAAGCAGGTCTCCCATGACCTCTGCAGTGGTGCCTCCCAGGGACTGGCAGAACTGTGCAAAGTCATCTAAGTATGCCTTGTACAGCGTGTTCCTCATGATCTCAATGTTCATCTCGTCCAGGTCCTCGTGAGTAAGGTTTTCTGAAAAGTAGGGTGCCAGCGGCGTGTCGACCAGCACCAGCCTGTACAGCTCACGCATGTTGGATGCCACTGCAAGCGTGGCAATGCTGTCAAACATGCCCAGAGGGTGGCACTTGTCCAACAGCTCCTGCAAGGCAACATGGACAGCACAATGAACAATGAACCCCCAAACATGTACCCCTGCACACTGGCTGCTGCACAGGGAGCGACCAACTGCTGCTCATGCAACCCCAAGGTATACCTGCACATCCCGCTCATGCAGCGTGCCCGTCACAATGAGGACGACGTTGTCAATCATGTGCCCGTAGGTGCAGTAGTCCATGAACTTGCCGAGCGTCTCATCGGCCTGCGTGCGCACATGGACACGCTCACTAGGAACCCCACAACAGCTGCGGCAAACCATGCTACCGCTCATCGCCCCGCTGCTCACGTTGCATCGCATGCGGTTCCAGTCCTCGACCAGCTTGGCGGTGCACTTCTCCACAATCGTGGTGGTGTAGAGGGGCGAGGCCTCATTCGCTAGGTATGGCCCGTAGTCAGTGGCCGTCTGCGCGCAACATGCACATGCATGGCGACGTCAGACAATTGCCATGCAAGGGCAGCTGGGACCAGATGGCCCAGGGCCCAGGTATGCAGCCCCATGCACGACCACCCACCAAGTTCAGTTTGATGTCGTCCAGGTTCTCGCACTGGCACAGGTTGTTGTAGTCAGCCACAGTCAGCAGGCCGGTGCGGTGGCCACGGACGATTCCCTCTGCGAAGCCAGAAACGGGAGGTGCGAGAGCGTGGGATGATGTGCTGCAGCACCCGTCGAGGGCTGCCGCATGGCTGCTGGAAAGCCTTACCCAGGTATCCGTCCTTGATGTTGAAACTCAGCATCTCAAGGCCGTACATGGTGGATGCAGCCACTGAACGCACACCCCGACGCGCTGTGCTGTGTCACTGCTTCAAGCCGTCTGCGCGGGGCAAGGCCACGCGAGGTGCGGCGGTGCTGCTATTGCCTCGCGTCCAGGCTTCCAGGGATCGAACGCGCACTTACCAGGTATGAACACGGGTGTGAGAAGTAATTCCCTGGTTGAACAGCAACCCTGCGGTTCATGGAGTGCGTCACCATTGACATTTGAAGATGGAGTTTGAATTCTATTTGGATCACAGTGGACGTGAATTGGGTTTGATGCTGAACAGCGATGCTTATGTCAGCATTAAGGCTAATGGCTTCTGGGCTGTACAAGCAGCCTTGGCGATCGCTCAACAACGTATGTGAGGTTCACACAGGATTTCCTGGCCGAAACCCCACGAGCTCCCTCGTTCAGCATTGCTTCACTCACCCGCGCATCAGCACAGCACCCATGAGCGAAGAGGGGTATGAGGAGCAACGGGCCTCGCAGGAGCAGGCGCAACAACCACTGGACGAGCATTCTGGAGCTCCACCTGCCGACTCGAACACTGCACGGGGCACAGAATGCCTGGCTCCGCTCACAGCACCCGAGGAATGCACAGCGGTGACGGCAGACCAGGGGGTACTGAAGCTGGTGCTCGCTGCAGGCATCAAGAAAGACAAGCCACCACAGTTCTCACGCTGCTTGGGTGCGTTGGCCATGCATGCTGTGCTGCCAATGCTGAACGCATGTGTGGAGCAGGCGTGTCATGGCTGGCAGTTGTAGCATTGTGACGACACCGTGCCGCCCTGTGCTGCCTGCATTGCAGTGCACTTTGTGGGGCGGCTGGCAGACAGCGGCGACGTGTTCATGGACACACGCTTGGAGGGCAATCGGCAGCCGCAGATTGTTGTGGCAGGCCGCAGTGAGTTGCGCGCTCCAGCGGGCAAACTACATGGAGCGAGGGGACAGCGCTTGTAGGGCTTGCACCTGGGGCATCATTCTCCATGGCCTGGCCTTCTGCCTATTTGGAACAGGCGCCAGCTTGTCGCAAACACGCTAAGCCTAGTCAGATCACATGTCGGGGGATGCAAAACGTGCCTAGGGATTGGGCAAGCAGGGCGCACAGCAGGCACCACAGACACATCTGTGGTAAGGAAGGGGGAATCTGCGCAGCAGCTGCAAGCTGCCTGCAAGCTGCGATGTGTCGCGCAGTGATCCCTGCTGCAGCCTGCTACACATGAACCATTTGACATGGTACTCACCAGCCCTTCAATCTTAGCTGGTTGCCATTTGTTATTTCCCCCTCCCGCCCCTTCACTTTGCCCCCCTGTTCTTCGGCTTCCTTCAGGCTCGGTATGGTTGCCTGCCCGTCTTGTGCCGCTTGCTCCTTGGCCTCCTGCTGATTGATAGCCTGCCCTATCTGTGCTGCTGTATTTTGTAGGCTCACAGCCGCGTGACGCTGGCCTCAGCCTCGCGCTAGCCACCATGTGCCTTGGGGAAAAGGCTGCCATCTACATCCAGGACCCCAAGTAAGCCTGTGGACTTTGTGATGTGTACTGAGTCGGTGATGTGATGAATGGGTGTGCAGTGGGGCATACAGTGCAACTGCTGCACGTTTGAGCGGGCACGTTCAATCAGTGATGTGGCTGCTTGGCTGCAACTGGGCAGTCAAGGAGGGACAAGATAGAGTGAGACGCTGCCACCTGGTGTTGTTATGTGCCCACTGTCCCGCCACCTGTACTTGTCATGCCTTGTATCAAATCGCTTCTGAGTCTTCCTGCATCTTTCCCTTTGCATGCCTGTCCCCACTGCGGGGTTGGGTTTTCAGTCCGTCGTCCATCCCCCTGCACACTGAAGGGGCCCCGCGTGCCTGTGTGGATAACCTACGCCCGATTTTGCCCTGTGACTTTGTAGGTACGGCTATGGTGAGCTAGGTAGCTTCTCCTTCCCAGCAGTGCCCCCCAACTCACAATTGGTCTACGAGGCGGAGCTTGTGCAGTGGGAGGACCCGTCGCCTGACGAGGTAAGTAAAGCTTGCTGCTGAATACGGGGCCAGGGCTGCACACGTCAGTGGGAGGCTGTATCGAGGCAGAGCGCAAAGGCTGAGGGGGAGCATTTGCAGTGTGAGGGCTCCTTGCCTGATGGAGCAAGTGCTTGCAGCAAACGCGGCAGCAGGCAGCACGGAAGTGTCTGGAGGGCCAGATGGCGACCTTCATGCAATGGGCAGTTGTTTGCGGCTGTATGTAGTTGTTTGTGGCTGTATGCAGTTGTTTGTGGCTGCATGTAGTTGT
>JAWZTI010002002.1:0-10173 GCA_039880955.1 Chlamydomonas urium | reverse complement strand
CAGTGTCATGCCGAGAGCAGGAGCAGTGTCATGCTGAGAGCAGGAGCAGTGTCATGCCGAGAGCAGGAGCAGTGTCATGCTGAGAGCAGGAGCAGTGTCATGCCGAGAGCAGGAGCAGTGTCATGCCGAGAGCAGGAGCAGTGTCATGCTGAGAGTAGGAGCAGTGTCATGCTGAGAGCAGGAGCAGTGTCATGTTGAGAGCAGCAGCATTGTCATGCTGAGAGGAGTAGTGTCATGCTGAGGGCAGGCAAGGGCAGGCACCTCTGCAGCACAGGAGCCGGCTGGTCAGGACCATCCTGTGTCATGCAAAGATTGATGCCTGTTGCTGCTCAGCATAAGGCAAGCGAGCGCTTGGTCCGAACCCAACCGGGTTGTGCTCACCGCTGAAGGTACGTTGTCCACAATCTCTGGCGGCAGCGTCCCATTCTGCAGCCAGCAGCAGCGTTCATCTATGATGCAACATTCATGCTGGGCCCTCTGCTCTGCAGCAGAGCCCAACAAGTCTTCATAACAAGGCATCAGCCGGCACGACTGCACGCCTTGCAGCAAGAATATAAACAGCAGCTGCTGGTGCTGCAGCTCCTGCAGGGCTTACCAGTCTGTTGTAGGACAGGTCCACGTAGCGCAGCTGCTTGCCTGCCCTGCAGGCAGGCAGGGGGAGGCCGCAACAGGGTAGGGGTGTGTGAGGATGCCACGCCGCAGGGTCGAGGCACGCGCCAGAGGCTTGCAGCATGAGCCTCAGGGCTGAGCAAAGAAAGTGCGCTGCAGAAAATGCATGCGCCAAATCCCAGCTGGATAAAGTTCATTTTATCGATAGGCTATAAGTGGGAAAACCGCGTGAATGACAAGCAGAACGACTGCCAACCGCTGTCATGTCATCCGTTATATGTACGTACCCCAGCGACTCTGGCACTTGGCCCTGCAGCCCATTGTGCGACAGGTCTGCAGGGCAGCAGCAGCAGCAGCAGCAGCAGCAGGGAGTGCGGCAGCGCTCAGCCGAGGGGATCTACACTGCACTCTCGCTGCACCTCCCTGTTGTCCAGTGTGCTGCTGGTTGCCATCCTCGTTTGACATGCATTGTGCATGCATTGATGTGGAGAAGGGGCCTGGATACATACCGAGGTAGCTGAGGCTGTCCAGCTGGGCGAAAAGGTTGCTCTGCATCGTGCCCTGCAGCACCGTGCACAGGCGGGAGTGGGGGTGAGCAGGTATACACGGGAGTGTGCAGGCCAACGCAAGTGAGGGTTGGCTGGCACACGTGACAGTGAGGGTGGGCAGCAGACAAGGTGGGAGGGCAGCCACACATGAGGCTAAGGGCGAGCAGCGGATATGGCAGATGGGCACGCATACACAGGACACGCCAGTGAGCGCGGACAGGTGACAAAGCAGGAAACTAGGCACAGAGGCTCAGCAGGCTGAGCAAGGCCCCTTGCCGGCTTGCCTTTTATGTCTGCATCAGCCCCGTCTGCAGGGGTCTGCATGCTGTGCGTATGCGGTGTTGAGGGTTCAAATCTCAAATCCAACGGCACCGCTTCCCACCCTGACCTCCCTGGGACAGATCCCCAAGGGGCATGGACCTGTTCCCCTTCTGTTGTCAGGCGCCTACCCCGCCCACCCCTGCCTTACGCCTTCCTTCTCAACCCCCCTTCTTGGCACCCACCGTGAAGTGGTTGTCGCTGAGCACCAAGGACGCCAGCAGCTTGAGCTTGCTGAAGCTTGCGGGCAAGGAGCCGGTCAAGCTGCAGCACAGGTTAGGATGGCAGGGCTGGTGTGTCAGAAGACCGCAGACTTTCGTTTGAGGCCACTTGCCTACAAGTGCTCATAGCAAGGTGCTGGTCAAGCTGCAGCACAGGGTATGGAGGTAGGTACGGTGTGTCAGAAGATCAACTTGAAGCCACTTCCTACCGATGCTGACAGCCAAGGGGTCAGTCAAGCTGCAGCAAAGGCAGAGCAGTTGCGGTGTGTCAGAAGGTCGCAGACTCCAGTTTGAGGCTACTTGCCTACAAGTGCTCACAAGGCTATAGCTGCAGCACAGGGAGGCAAGGTGCGGTGTGTCCGAAGGTTGCAGACTTGAGCTGAGGCCACTCACCTGCGAATGCTCACAAGCAAGCTGATAGGCAGGGGGCCCGGCAAGTGGCAGCACGAAGAGGGCAGGTGAGGAGGATCCCAAGCTTGCGTCAATCTTCATCAGAGCCCTGGCTACACATTCACCCCAGTGACGTGCATGCAGCTGGGCCCTTCGTGAGGGCTTGAACACATTGTGACCCACAATGATCCCTCAACCGTCACCGACCCCAGCCGTCACCCTTGAACCGCTGCCCCCAAAGCGCCGCGCACCTGTTGTCCGTCAAGTCAAGCGCGGTGAGGAAAGGGGCGACGTCAGTGAGGTTGTCGAGGAACTGGCTGCCCTGCAGGTTGTTGCGCGACATGAAGACCATGTGCAGCATGGGCAGGGCCTTGGGCGATGTGCGCAGGCCAAAGGTGCTGATGTTGCAGTCCTGCACAGAGCAGCAAGCGTCACAAGCATAAATATACATCATATGTGATGGTGATGGCACATGAAACAGATGATCACACCAGTAAAAGCAGTCTTGCCATTATCACGCCCCTGATATGCTTTGAGATCAACTTGAAGGACCTACTGGATTGCCCAGGAGTCCTTTTGAGGCCAACCACCTGATGTATGACCATGTGTGAGAGGGTATGGGGTGAGGGTGGGGCCAGGCTATCCTACAGGAGGCAGGAAGGCGCCACAGCATGCCTCACTGCCAACCGACTTACTGCGGAGGAATTTTAGCAACCAGGACTGGTTGTTGCGCTTGTTCCGTCCATTTGAAGTTCATCAAAGAAAGTCCCATCCCCTTCCCACCCCCTTTGCTGTTGTGGGTACCCGAGTGCTAGTGAAGTGTGTTGTCCATTTCTTGAAGAAAGTGCGGGGCAGCAGGACTCACAATCATGTTGAGGAGGATGAGGCTCTCACAACTGTAGATGTCGATGGATCCATGCAGCGGGTTGGAGGCCAGGATCAGCTCTGACAGGGAGTCGGTGCCATTGGCATCACACAGGTCCTGAGGGAAGTCGCCTGCATGGGGCAGGGCAGTCATGGTCATGGCCACGGTGGTACCAGGCGGTGCGTGCGGTGGCAAGTTGTCAAAAGTGTGGGTGGTTCACATTTCTGAGAGTTGCGGGTCACACTTGTCAAGACCACAGCACAGCCATCAGCCATCACAGGCAAGCCATGACGGCGTCACAAACTAGGCCTTTTTTACCGGATGTAGGAACTGCGGTCAAGGGTTCGGTCTCAAAGGTTTCACTCGCACAAAGTGCGATGCACAGCACACGTAGCACGACCGGTGGTGGCTCAGGTGAATGCCCGAGGTGCCCCGCCTCTGTGCCCCGGGCTACGGTGTTGCAGCTGCTACAAACCATCTATGCATACATATGCACACAGCACTGCCTGACTTCCTTTCTGAACGGCTCACCGCTGAAATTGTTCATGGCCAGGTGCAGCAAGCGTATCTGCTTGAGGCTCTTGAGTCCATCGGGCAGAGTACCTGACATGCTGTTGTACGCGATGTTGAACACCCGCAGCTGGGTGAGGCGGGTGATGGCGGAGGGGATGGTGCCTGCAGAGGTGCCGGAGAGGGTGACGGTGAGCGCACCATCACAACAGATAGCAGTACTTCTAGAGAGTGCCACCAGGTCGCAAGGGGTTTCTTGCGGAGGGCATTGTGCAGGGGACATTGTGCAGGGACCAGGCCCTCAGGGGGTCACCAAGGTCGTCTCTCATGACCTCCTTCCCCCAGCCCTTTTCCCCCCAAACCCACACCGCCCAACTCCCCGCTCCAAGGAGGCCCGCCTGCTGGAGCCGCACCCACCTGTCAGTTGATTGTGCTGCACATCCTGCATTGCAGGTACCAAGGCAGACATGAGAGTCGGGCAGGAGCTACCAAAACAACCTGCAAGGTGCGCTGCCGCACAAGCTGTTCGCAAGGACGCTCAGGAGCATGCTGAGACTTCAGCAGCCAAGCATCCGGAGCTTACCAACCAACCCACTCACGATGTACTTTAGGCTGCAGGCAGCTCCGCTCAGCATGGTATCAGCCCGCACGCTCGCGCTCGCGCTCTCGTCACCAAAAAAGGAACCAGTCAACTGCAAGGTGGGCAGAGGTACGAATGCCAGGTAAGAGTCACCAGACAAGGGCTCCCACACATGTGGGTGTGATGCCTCCATCCTGAACTGCTGTTCGATGGCTTTCTTTTGAACTGCACATGCGAAGCTCTGTGCTTCTTTGCTGCTTGCTGCAGGCGTTTGAAGGTGACCCCTGCTACCCCTGCAGACACCAGATGCTCACGTTGTTATAATCGAGATGTAATGCAGTTACGGTGCCAAGCTTGCCTGTATAGGCAGGAAATTGGCAGGCGGTAAACATGGTAAGTGACCCACAACATTGCTTGGATGAGTGTGCATGGACTACGATACGAGCTTTGAGCCACGCCACGGCACCCAACCTGCAGGGCTGAAGATCTCTGGATGCGAAGGTCGAGCCAAATTGCACTCACAATCACAGGATGTGTCAAGGAACGATGCCATAGGCGGGCACTGCTCCCGGTCGCAGCATTCACACCGTAGAAGCAGCAGTGGTCTGGCAGCACTGCGCCTGCAACGGGGCTGACACAGTTGACTGCTGCACTGAACACTGGAGCAGCTGTCCCTCGGACAACCGCATCTGTCCAGCCGTCGTTGCGTTTCCAGCTCCAACCAGCAGTCCTGGCGTAGAAGGACAGCAGGTTGTCCCTCTGAGCCTTTGGGCTGCATGCCTGCATGGAACATGGGCACACACGCATGGGCACACACTTGGCCAACTCGGTTCCCAGCACCCTGGCAGCTGAGACCGACACGCACCTGCGTGTCTCCAAGCTGCGCAGGCGGCTGTGCGAAGACCAGGGTCCACAGCACGAAGGCCCACACGCCGAACCGCAACAGGGGCACCGCCACCCGATATCGGCACGTCATCTCACGTATCGCACATGGTGAAGGAGCCTTGAGACATCAAGAGACGGTGTACCTGCAGTGCTTGGAACTGCACAGACCTGCAACACCTGCCGCATTCTTTTCCATCAACAAATGTGTTGAAACACTAACTAATAACTACTGCAGCCTGGCACAAGACCGGGAAAAAGCCATTATCACACGCCACAGGCTCACCACGCGGCATCATAGCAATTGTCATACCAATGGAGACAGCCAAAACAGTGGGTGGAGCATGCGTGGCCACGCAGTTGGCAAGCACACCCTTGATGGGTCGAAAGTAATCATCCTAAGTTCGTCTGGTGAAAGAAATAGCTTGAAGCAGTCATACCCTGGGCACCTACGCCAGCTCCAGCTCAGCAATGACTCCCACCCAGCCAGACTGCTCAGGAAAGTCGATCTTGCATGTGCGACCTTCGTCTGTCATCTCCTTGACCGTGCCCACGCTGCTGGCCTTGACGCTGCCCCAGCCAGTGGAAGGGGTGGTGCCAGCCATGACCTTGACCTTGGATCCAACTCCAATTGCAGCGCCCATCTGCAGACAACAGACATGGGACAGGGATAAGGTGCTTGACACATCAGAGAACTTCTGCATGCCAATTGTTTTTACAAGGCTTCATGCTCATGCCCCATGCTTGCATGCTCACCGTGATTTCAAGCTCGGCGATGACTCCCACCCAGCCGGACTGCTCAGGAAAGTCAATCTTGCACTTCTCGCCGCCATCCGTAATCTCCTTGACTGTTCCAACGCTGCTGGCTTTGACGCTGCCCCAGCCAGTGGAGGGCGTGGTGCCGGGCTTTACGCGCACCTTGGACCCGACCTCAATTGCAGTAATCTGTTAATGCACAAAAAGGCAACATGTTGTATTTGTAAGACAGAGGTGAGGGCATGCAAAGCACATCAACGCAGCCACGAAGCACAGGTGTCAAGACAGTGAGGTTGAGGTTTGCACACGTTGCACTCACCGCAATCTCTAGCTCGGCGATGACTCCCACCCAGCCGGACTGCTCAGGAAAGTCAATCTTGCACTTCTCGCCGCCATCCGTAATCTCCTTGACTGTTCCAACGCTGCTGGCCTTGACATTGCCCCAGCCAGTGGAGGGCGTGGTGCCGGGCTTAACGCGCACCTTGGACCCGACCTCAATTGCAGTACTCTGTTAATGCACAAAAAGGCAACATGTTGTATTTGTAAGACAGAGTTGAGGGCATGCAAAGCACATCAACGCAGCCACGAAGCACAGGTGTCAAGACAGTGAGATTGAGATTTGCACACGTTGCACTCACCGCAACCTCCAGCTCGGCGATGACTCTCACCCAGCCGGACTGCTCAGGAAAGTCGATCTTGCACTTTTTGCCGCCATCAGTGATCTCCTTGACAGTTCCAACGCTGCTGGCTTTGACGCTGCCCCAGTCAGTGGAGGGCGTGGTGCCAGGCTTGACACGACCCTTGCAGCCCACTGCAATAGCACCCTGGGAAAAGCACACAAGGAAAGGCATCCAAGGCGTCAGGCTCGCACGCTATATGCACGCAACATACCGGCAGTTGGCATGGCCTGGCCGGTGTGTTTGTAGACCGGCAGTGGACACAGCAAACTGGCAGGGAATATTCCATCTTAGTCTGCCAGAAATGCATGCATGCATGTAGACACAGACAACTGCTGGGATCAAGCTGTACACTGAGAAGGTCACTTGTTGCTGCATTGCATTGTGTTTGACCAGCTTACCTCGATTGCAATCTCTAGCTCAGCGATGACTCCTACCCAGCCGGACTGTTCAGGGAAGTCAATCTTGCACTTCTTGCCGCCGTCAGTAATCTCCTTGACAGTTCCGATGCTGCCAGCCTTGACAATGCCCCAGCCGGTTGAAGGAGTGGTGCCAGGCTTGACCTTCACCTTGGACCCAACTTCTATGTCGGCGCCCTGCAGTTCACAGCAAGTGCCATCAGCGCCCATGCATATGCTTTAGGAACGGATCGCTAGTGCATGCTGAGCAGCATGGCAACCAGCACAGCCCCGCTTCTCACCTCAGTCGCAACTTCAAGCTCAGCAATGACTCCCACCCAGCTAGACTGCTCAGGGAAGTCGATCTTGCACTTCTCGCCGCCATCCGTAATCTCCTTGACTGTTCCAACGCTGCTGGCTTTGACGCTGCCCCAGCCAGTGGAGGGCGTGGTGCCGGGCTTTACGCGCACCTTGGACCCGACCTCAATTGCAGTAATCTGTTAATGCACAAAAAGGCAACATGTTGTATTTGTAAGACAGAGGTGAGGGCATGCAAAGCACATCAACGCAGCCACGAAGCACAGGTGTCAAGACAGTGAGGTTGAGGTTTGCACACGTTGCACTCACCGCAATCTCTAGCTCGGCGATGACTCCCACCCAGCCGGACTGCTCAGGGAAGTCGATCTTGCACTTCTTGCCGCCATCCGTAATCTCCTCGACTGTTCCAACGCTGCTGGCCTTGACGCTGCCCCAGCCAGTGGAGGGCGTGGTGCCTGACTTGACCTTCACCTTGGACCCAACCTTGATATCCTCTGATGAGCTCTTTGCAGCCGCAGCTGGAGTGGCTGCGGCGGCTTGGGTGGCAGGGCTTGCATCCTGAGCAGGGAGAAGGGTGTGGGTGGTTGGGGCGGCTTGGTGTTTGAGGATGACATTTTGTCCACCACAGTAGATGAGCACTGCACATTCACATTTAACATGAACGCACTCAGCCCTCCGACAAGCAGCAGGCAGTTGTGACCTTCATGACATCTGCCAGAGGCCACAATCAGAAAGGCGGGGTCTGGGACTGCTGCTCAGCTGTAGAATGCATGTGCGGCTTGCACAATGGCCACGGCCATTCCCGTCAAACCCAGCTGGGTCAAAAGACTTACCCCGGTGGCGAGCTCCATCTCATCCACAACGCCAATCCAGTTGCTCTGCTCCGCAAAGTCGATTTTGCACCTGAGCAGCAAGCACACGTCATGCAGTCCTGGTGACCTGGCAACGCACAGGGCAATCCTGCCCATTTGTGTGCGTGGGTCCTTCTCATGTTTTCCCTTGCGTCTTCACAAAGGTTGCGCAAGGCACCACCCATGTTATAACGGGTCTGCCTTGGGCAGTGCGACATCCAGTCGACACTTTATTCCTAGCAAGCGGAATGTAAAGCCTACTGTGCCTACCTCCTGCCGCCATCTGTCATCTCCTTGACTGTTCCAACGCTGCTGGCCTTGACGCTGCCCCAGCCAGTGGAAGGGGTGGTGCCGCTCTTGACGCGCACCTTGGAGCCCACTCCAATCGTCCCGACCTGGAGCATGCCAAGATGCAGCAGAGAGCGGTGTCTTGCCTACACAATGCTTTGCAACAGAGTGGCCGCAGGCCTATGCGTAGGCACACCATATGCGTAGGATGCTGGCAGTTGCACATCCTGATCAACTGCTGCGTCAAATGCGATCATCGTGCCAGCTACTCACCCCAGCGGGCGCAAGCTCCAGCTCAGCGATGACCCCCACCCAGCCGGTCTGCTCAGGGAAGTCGACCTTGCATCGGGTGTTGGCGTCCGTCAGCGTAGTGACAGTGCCCACGCTGCCGGCCTTGATGCTGCCCCAGCCGGTGGAAGGGGCCACACCAGCCTTCACACGAACCTTGCGGCCCACCACAATCTGCAGGCGTAGCACGCACGGCATGGCACATGCTATGTCAAGGCGCGAGGGCTGTAAATGGCCATGCGCTGGCAACATCAACATTGACACAAATGTGCCGCACATTTTCTGCTCGACTTCTGATCCAATTGATCAAACATTATGTTTGCCTGCAAAGATTGCCTCCTCATACATGCTGCGTAAAGCATCTTATAAATCCCCATGACCATTGACCTCACCGGGGCCACCTCCAGCTCAGCAACGACTCCCACCCAGCCGGACTGTTCAGGAAAGTCAATCTTGCACTTCTTGCCGCCGTCAGTAATCTCCTTGACAGTTCCGATGCTGCTTGACTTGACACTGCCCCATCCGGTGGAGGGAGTGGTGCCGGGCATGACCCGCACTTGGGAGCCCACCACAATGTCCTACACGTCCAGCGGCAGATCACAACCGCATGAGGCCACAGTTCGTGCAAAGCATGTTTAGGGTAACACACTGGCGCACACACACTGGCGGAAAGGCATGCCTTCACAGGCACTAGGCGTCTGCAGCACACCTGTGTGGTGGCAACCTCCAGCTCCGAGATGACTCCCACCCAGTTGCTCTGCTCAGGGAAGTCAATCTTGCACCTGCAGAGCCGCCACCAAGATGTAAAGCCACAGCGCTAGCGTAAAGAGAATCATTGCGTGCGTGCAGGCAGGGAATAAACGCAGTAGGGACATGCCAGACATTCTTGTAATGGGGTATGTTTCAGCTTAGGCCGTTGGCGCACCTTCCTATCAGTGATGGAATATCGATAGTGATAGTGATCGTTATCGTGATCGTGATCGTGATCGTAATAGGCAATCACGCACCCCGTTTTGTACCCAAGACACCCCTGCCCACCTGTCGGTTCCTGTCATCTCCCTGACAGTCCCGATGCTACCAGCCTTGACGCTTCCCCAGCCGGTGCTGGGGGTGACGCCAGGCTTGACGCGCACCCTTGCGCCCACAGCCACAACCTTGATCTGGCCCTGTTGGGATTTTTGTGCACCATGGCAATGTTGGTTGCAGATAATTGGGAGATCAGGGCCTGCGGACTGCTGGGCTCAGCAGCAGCTTGAATCCAGTGTGCTGGATGAGCCTAGCCCATCGCGCACATACACTGATCCATCAACTTACCGCAACGCCTGGCCACACTTGCTTGCGCGAAACGAAGCAGTCCTTGCCATTGTCCCATTCCACGCAGAAGGAGTCAGCCGCATCGACATGGGTGATGGTGCCCCACACGCCGGCCTCTGCGCCATAGTACGCCTCTGGACCCCTGAACTGTACGCGAACACCTGGCTGCACCTCGCTCACTTCTATCAATCGCTGCACCGCCTTTTCCGCAGTGCTGCGCTTAGTGTGACGCGCAACTGCCTTGTCTGCCTGTGAGACGACGGCGCAAGGGGTGCGGGGAGAATGTAAATTCATGATGTGCACCAAGATGAGGTTGATTCATGAGCATAACCCCCGAGCCTATCCCCTGAGCCTAGCCCC
>JAWZTI010002000.1:0-10184 GCA_039880955.1 Chlamydomonas urium | reverse complement strand
CGTTCGCGATGTGCACCTTTCCACTGTGGCTGAATAGCCTCCCACTGCATTCCATCCACGTCAGCCCGCCGTGTTCTGCTGCGCGCTTTATGCTGCACAGACCTGCGATGTTGCTGCTCACTGCAACATCGTGGTGTGTGAGTGTGGGGGGGGGCGGAGGGTGGGGATGTTCTGCGCAGTTGCTGTGCTGTGCTGTGCTGTGGTGTGTGGGATGTGTGTGTGGGGTGTGTTCTGTTGCTGTGCTGTGCTGTGCAAGGACATCCGCCCATTATGGCCCCACGCACGGCCACCTCACGTTAACTATCACCAACACCCCAACCACTCTCCGCTTGCCCCCACCTGCCCTGCCCCTTAAGGCTTGGTTGAGGTCAACTTCCACAGCGACCTGGTGCAGATCATCCGCGAGACGCGCTACCTGGACCGCATGGGCTTCTCTATTCCCGAAATTGCGCTCAACATCGCGCTGCAGGAGTGCAAGTACCACCAGTGGCTGGAGGGGCTGCACGTCATGCTGCACCGCTTCTACGAGGTGGGTGGGTGGGCGAAGCGAGCAGGGGAAGGCGCATGGGAGGTGTGTGTTTGCATGGACAAGCAGCGCCATCGATGGCTTGAGGTGGGCGCAGGAGCAGCATGAGCATACAGTGGTACGGACTGCTTGGGTGTGCGTGAGCTATGCTTGTATGAGTCAACACGCCACCCTCCCACCACCACATCTACTGGTTCGCCCTGTATCATGCCTGCAGGTGATCGGCCAGCTGACCCCGACCGAGAAGGAGCTGATGGTAAAGAAGCTGGAGGAGCTGGAGGCTTCGCTGCTGCCTGGCTTCAACATCCTCAACTGGAACAGCCTGGGCATCATGGAGTTCATCCAGGTGTGGGGGCACAAAGGGTTTACGCCAAGGGGAGGTTGCAAATCAGAGGTTTGAATGGGCAGCTAGTCCTAGGTGAGGGGGAAGGCAAGGGTTGATTAGTATTGTGTGTGCCAGGGGTCAGTTCCGCAGATCGATTTCGGATTGCTGGCACAAGTCGCAGGTGCTGATCCCTGCCCGCTTGCCCTGCTCCCAACCCCCGAACCCCCGTCGCTCGCAGTCCTGCAACAAGAGCATCAACGCCTTCCAGCAGGTGGTCAAGCAGGTGCAGAAGAACAGCGGTATCATCGAGCAGGTCGTATACGCAATCGCCGGCGCCCAGATCATCACCGAGCCGTCGGGCGCCGACGTCCCCGACCTCACCGAGTTCTACGAGCAGCTGGAGCGGCAGCGGCATGATGCCGTGGACCGGCTGGTGAAGAAGTACCGTACTATCGGTCCGCTGCTGGGCAAGATCGAGGAGGTGGTGGCCGGCACCAACACCGGAAAGTCGCCGCAGCTGCAGACGTACTACAGCTACTGGGAGCGTGCGATCTTCAACGCGCTCAACCAGATGGTGCTGAACGCGATGCAGACCTTCCAGGCCATGATCGACTCGCGCAGGAAGGGCGTGCAGCCCGCCGATAAGGCCAAGCGCAAGGCGCCGCTGTTCAAGATCACGTTCTCGCTGCAGAACGTGGAGATTGTGATCCAGCCGCCAGTCAACGAGGTCAACAAGGCGCTCGGCCGCCTGGTGCGCAGCCTGGTGGAGAGCAGCAAGTCGTTCGTCAGGTGGATGGACGCCACGTGCATCGAGACGCCCGAGCAGAAGGGCGCCAGTGAGGACGACGAGCCCATTGTGTTCACCTTCTACTGGGACGTGGCGGCTAACCCGCAGGTGGGTAACTCTTGGCATGCGCAGGATTGGCAGGCCGCAGGTGGGCTTGCGCTTTGAGGTGTGCAGGCCGGTCAGCCCGCAGGGGCGATGCAGATAAGCATGTGCAGGGTTATCAGGCCATAGGTGGGGTGGTCATGGGTGCATGCAGGCTGATCAGTCCACGGATGGGTGCGCTCAGGGGCATGTGCACACTGATCATTTCAAAAGTGGGTGCTCATGGGCATCTGCAGGCTGATCAACTGCTTGCTTCACCCCTACCACCTCTTCAAGGTGGCACACATCAAGCCTGCACACCCACGCGCTCCCCGCACAGGTGATCAAGACGATGCTGCAGCTGAACCAGTCCATCCAGCGCGCCATCAACGGCATCAACCGCTATGCCGACTCCTGGCGCCGCCACCAGAGCCTGTGGAAGACGGACAAAAGCAGCGTGCTTGACAAGTTCGCAGCCAAGGAGCCGTCGTGCGAGGCGTTTGAGGACAAGCTGGCCAAGTACACAAAGGTGGGTCGTCTGTGAGGGTGATGGGGTGGGGGTGGAGGCGGGGGTCTTGGGTGTGAGAGGCAGGAGTGAGGATAATGAATGCTGCCTGTGGATGGTGATGATGGTGAGGTGGGGGCTGTGGGGGGGTGGGGTGCAGTTGGAGGGGGGTAGGGCTTGATGACATCCGCTGAGCTTGCTTTGGCTCTGCTGCTGTGGAGGGGCAAGCAAGCTCGTCCTGCGCAGCTGGTCGCCACGCTTCCTGGGTGGTGGGCGTGTGGGTGATGGTGTTGATGGTGTTGGGTGACCGGTGGGGACAGGGTTCAGGTTGCAAGGGAAAGATGGAGTATGCAGGCTGAAGCAAAACGCCTTGAAACAAGGTCAATCATGCCTCTCTTTCCCATCCTGCTCATACCCACTTGTCCACAACCGTCGCTCACCCCGTTCCTTGCCCCCTTCCTTTCACCGCACCGTCCCGCTGGCAGATGTCGGAGGACCTGGCAGGTCAGGCCAAGGACCTGGACCAGGACTTTATCCGGGTATCTTGCCATGCGCTGGCCACCTCTGTGTGCGAGGAGGCCATCGGCTGGGTGCGCTCCATCAGCCAGACGATGCGCGAGATGGACGCAGCCACGCTGGCCGGCCTTCGCGACCGCATCGCCAAGTTTAGCAAGGCGCTGCACAAGAAGCCGGACACGCTGGACGAGCTCAAGAGCGTTCTTAACACCGTCAACATCATCCGCAACGAGCACATGGCAATGGAGCTGAAGTACGCAGACCTGGAGGAGCGGTACCGCACGCGCCTGCTGTACGCGCAGCCCGACGAGGTGGAGCAGTGCGGCGCGGAGCTGACGGATGCGTCCTCCATCCGCGGCCTGTGGCAGGACCTGGTCGACGAGGCCGACCGCGTTGACTACTCGCTGGAGGCCACGAAAGAGCTCTTCTCGGAGACCACCCGCAAGCAAGTCACCGACTTCCTGGCCTTCACGGAGGAGCTGCTGGAGCGGTTCAAGTCGAGCGGCCCGGGCCTGCCGACCATTGAGCTGCCCGTGGGGCTGGACCTGCTGAAGGAGTACCAGTTGGAGCTGGAGGGCGCGACCAAGACGCGCGAGCAGCTGGTGCTAGCGGAGAAGCTGTTCGACATGCCCATCACCTCGTACCCGATGCTGTCGCAAGTCGAGGCCGAGGTCAAGAAGCTGACGCAGGTGTGGCTGCTTGGGGGCAGGGGGGTGGGGCAGCAGGCCCTGGGGCAGCGGGGGCTGGGGCGCCTTCTGGTGTAGGCAGGCAAATCCTGCACGGGGGATTTGGCTCCCGCCGCCTCCTCACTATAGCCTGCACCGGCAACTGCACCTGCACACGTTCTCATGCTTGTGCGCACTTGAACACATGTACCTGCCCTCACACATGTGCTTGCACTCACACCTGCACCTGCACCCGATGTCACCTTGTCCCTGCCCTCACATCTGGACCTGCCCCTTGACCCCACCCCTGCGCCTCCACCCCTGCCCCTGCCCCCAACCCCGCTTCCACCCCTGTGCCTGCTCTCACACCTGTCCCTGCCCTTTGACCCGAAACCTGCGCTTGCACCCCTACAGGTGTACGCTGTGTACGCGGAGCACGCCGAGGCGGTACGCCAGTACGGCAGCATGTTGTGGAGCGAGCTGGACATCGGCAAGATGATGACGGGTACGGAGGAGATCCTGAACAAGCTGCGCAAGCTCAAGCACCTGAAGGCACTGCCGACGTTCGAGCTGGTGGAGAAGGAGGTGCAGGGCTTCTTCAACTCGCTGCCCCTGATGCGGGAGCTGAAGAGCGACGCGCTGCGCAAGCGCCACTGGAACCAGCTCATGGAGGTGACGGGCCAGACGTTCGACATGGACCCCAAGACCTTCACGCTCGGCAACATGTTCTCCATGCAGCTGCACAAGTTCGGCGACGACATCGCCAAGATCTGCAACGCTGCCGTCAAGGAGCTGACGATTGAGAGCGAGATCAAGAAGCTGTTCGAGGTGTGGCGCGAGCAGCGCTTCGAGCTGGGCAAGTACATGAAGGGCAGCGAAGACCGTGGCTGGGTGCTGAAGGGCACCGAAGAGATCAGCGTGCTGCTGGAGGACATGGGGCTCAACCTTCAGTCGATGATGGCGTCGCCCTTCGTGCGGCCCTTCCTGACCGAGGTTCGCAGCTGGGAGCAGAAGCTGTCGCTGATCGGCGAGTGCATCGAGGTGTGGATGCTGGTGCAGCGCAAGTGGATGTACCTGGAGTCGATCTTCGTCGGGTCCGACGACATCCGGCACCAGCTGCCTCAGGAGGCCAAGCGCTTCGACAACATCGACAAGGCGTGGCAGAAGATCATGACCGACACCGCCAAGAACACCAACGTCCTGGACGCGTGCAGCGCCGAGGGCCGCCTGGCGACGCTGCAGAGCTTGTCTGAGCAGCTGGAGGTGTGTCAGAAGAGCCTGAGCGAGTACCTGGACACCAAGCGCTGCGCCTTCCCGCGCTTCTTCTTCATCTCGGATGACGAGCTGCTGTCGATCCTCGGCACCTCCGACCCGACCAGCGTGCAGGAGCACATGCTCAAGCTGTTTGACAACTGCGCGACGCTCAAGTTTGGGCGCGGCAACAAGTCGATCGTGGGCATGGTGTCGAGCGAGAAGGAGGGCTTCGACTTCCGCACGCCCATCGCGATCGAGGGCGCCGTCGAGGTGTGGATGACGGCGGTCGAGGCCGAGATGCGGCGCACGCTGTACCAGATCAGCAAGGAGGGCGTGTTCTACTACGCCAAGTCCCCTCGCACCAAGTGGATCCTCGAGAACCTAGGCATGGTGACGCTGGTAGGAAGCCAGATCTGGTGGACGTGGGAGACGGAGGACGTGTTCCGCCGTGTGCGGGATGGCAACAAGCACGGCATGAAGGAGTTTGCGGCCAAGCTGACGGGGCAGCTGTCGGAGCTGACCACCATGGTGCGCTCCGACCTGTCGAACGAGGCGCGCAAGAAGGTCAACGCGCTCATCATCATCGACGTGCATGCTCGCGACATCATCGACACCTTTGTGCGCGACTCCATCATGGACGCGCGCGAGTTTGCGTGGGAGTCGCAGCTGCGCTTCTACTGGGACCGCCAGCAGGACGACATCCTCATCCGCCAGTGCACTGGCCTGTTCAGGTGACCACCCTGCCTCCATATGCATTGCTTCTTTCGCTCTGTATGTGCTGCTGCTCCCCACTGACCATGACCCTGTTGCTCTTGCACTTCACTTTCATTTGTACTGCGTTGTCCATCTGGGCTGCACTTCCCTGTGTCACGATCCAGCCCACCCGCACTGCCGCCTGACAAACATGTGCTGCTCACACCACCACCCGCCCTGCAGGTACGGGTACGAGTACATGGGCCTGAACGGACGCCTGGTCATCACCGCCCTCACCGACCGCTGCTACATGACGCTCACCACGGCGCTGACGTACCGCCTGGGCGGCGCGCCCGCCGGTCCCGCCGGTACAGGCAAGACGGAGACCACCAAGGACCTGGCCAAGTCGCTCGCGCTGCTGTGCGTGGTGTTCAACTGCGGCGAGGGCCTGGACTACAAGGCGATGGGCTCAATCTTCAGCGGGCTCGTGCAGTGCGGTGCCTGGGGCTGCTTCGACGAGTTCAACCGCATCGAGGCCGAGGTGCTGAGCGTGGTGTCGTCGCAGATCAAGCAGATCCAGGAGGCGCTGAAGAACGACCTCGTCAAGTTCCAGTTTGAGGGCAAGGAGATCAGCCTGGACCCCCGCACCGGCATCTTCATCACCATGAACCCCGGCTACGCGGGCCGCACTGAGCTGCCCGACAACCTCAAGGTGAGCGTATGCATTGTGCTGCAGCAACGCGGGGCAAGGGACAGCTATTTTGTCACTTACTTCTCCCTCTGAGCTCTGGCTACGCTGGCCGCACTGAGCTGCCTGACAACCTCGAGGTGAGCGCACTTGTCATGTTTGTGTGGGATCAAGGTTCAGGAGGCCACACTTGTGTGGGGCAAGCGACTGGACAGCAGGTGACAGCTGCTCTTCCCGATCCCTGGCTATGTGGGCTGCACCGAGTGCCTTCAAAATGTCAAGCTGTTTGTGGCCTGTTGCAAAGTGGGCTGTAAGCTTCAGCCTAACTTTCACTGCACCCTGGTTATCTGTAGCCTGGTTGCCCTGAGGGAGCACAATGTGGCATGGCCACAGCAGAGGACAGCAGTGACTTTTACAGTCCTGGGGGGCCTGCAGAGGAAAAGTATCTGATGTGATGGGGCAAGCGTCGTCGGCAGCAGGGGGTGACCATGCACATTTGCCTGCCCCTCAACCCCCCCTGCCCCCCACACGCCAGCCTCTCACTTTAGACCCTTGTGCGCTCCCCTGCTATCCCTACGCTGTGCAGGCACTGTTCCGCCCCGTCACCATGGTCGTGCCCGACCTGGAGCAGATCTGCGAGATCATGCTGTTCAGCGAGGGCTTCGACTCGGCCAAGGTGCTGGCCAAGAAGATGACGGTGCTGTACAAGCTGTCGCGCGAGCAGCTGTCCAAGCAGCATCACTACGACTTCGGCCTGCGCGCGCTCAAGTCTGTGCTGGTCATGGCCGGCTCGCTCAAGCGCGGCGCGCCCGAGATGAGCGAGCAGCTGGTGCTGATGCGCGCGCTGCGAGACATGAACCTACCCAAGTTCGTGTTCGACGACGTGCCGCTGTTCCTGGGCCTCATCAACGACCTGTTCCCTGGCATGGACTGCCCTCGCGTGCGCTATGCCCAGTTCAATGATGTTGTCGAGGGAGACCTCGCCGACCACGGCTTCAAGGTGCTGACCGACCCATCTGAGCAGGTGGACAAGGTCATCCAGCTGTACGAGGTCATCATGACTCGCCACACCACCATGGTGGTGGGCCAGACCGGCGGCGGCAAGACCGTCATTCTCAACACGCTCGCCCGCTCTCAGACCAAGCTTGGCAAGAAGACGACGCTGTACACCATCAACCCCAAGGCTATCACGGTGGCGGAGCTGTATGGCGTGCTGGACCCCGACACGCGGGACTGGACCGACGGCCTGCTGAGCAACATCTTCCGCGAGATCAATAAGTCGCTGGCAGATGGCAAGGACGAGGCTCGGTACCTGGTGTTTGACGGCGACGTCGACGCGGTGTGGGTGGAGAACATGAACAGCGTCATGGACGACAACAAGCTGCTGACGCTGCCCAACGGCGAGCGCATCCGGCTGCAGAACCACTGCAAGCTGCTGTTCGAGGTGTACGACCTGCAGTACGCGTCGCCCGCCACGATCTCGCGCTGCGGCATGGTCTACGTCGACTCCCGCAACCTTGGCTACCAGCCATACATCTGGACGTGGCTCAACTCCCGCACCAAGACGACCGAGGCCGACATCCTGCGCGGCCTGTTTGACAAATACGCTGTGCCGTCGATCGACTTTGTGGTGTCGGGCATCGACGGCGAGGAGATCGTGCGTCGCCCGCGCCAGATCGTGCCGATGACCAACCTCAACATGGTCACGCAGCTGTGCACGCTGCTGGACGCCATGCTCGTCGACCACCCGCGCCTGAACGACCCTCAGATCATCGAAGCGCTGTTTGTGTTCTGCGTCACCTGGAGCATCGGCTCGGTGGTCGTGCAGCAGCCCGACTGCCCCGACCGCGACCGCTTTGACCAGTTCGTCAAGCGCCTTGCACAGATGGGCACGGTCGACGGCGAGCGCGTCGCGCCCACACAGCTGCCAGCCAAGAGCCTGTTTGAGTACCTGTTTGACACCAACGATTGCTGCTGGAAGGCGTGGAAGGTGTACGTGCAGGGCTACGAGCCGCCCAAGGACGGCATGTTCAGCAAGATCATGGTGCCGACAGTCGACGTGGTGCGCTCCACGTGGCTGCTCAACACCGTCGTGACGTCCACCAAGCCGTGCCTGTTTGTGGGCGAGAGCGGCACTGCCAAGAGCGTGACGGTGCACAACTACATGTCGCGCCTGGACGCCGCCGCCAACATCAGCCTCAACGTCAACTTTAGCAGCCGTACCAGCAGCCTGGACGTGCAGCGGGCGATCGAGGACTCGACGGAGAAGCGCACAAAGGACACGTACGGCCCGCCAATGGGCAAGCGGCTCATCATGTTCATCGACGACCTCAACATGCCACGCGTCGACACGTACGGCACGCAGCAGCCCATCGCGCTGCTGAAGCTGTTCATCGAGCGCAAGGGCCTGTACGACCGTGGCAAGGACCTGACGTGGAAGCACATGAAGGACGTGCAGGTGGTGGGCGCGATGGGCCAACCGGGCGGCGCCCGCAACCCTGTGGACCCCCGCTTCCTGTCGCTGTTCAATGTGTTTGGCATCCAGTTCCCGTCCAATGACAACCTGCGCACCATCTACCAAGCCATCCTGTCGCGGCACCTGGTCAAGCTGCCGGCGGAGGAGATCCGCGAGACGCTGGGCGAGCGGCTGACGGACGTCACGCTGGAGCTGTACAACTTCATCTGCGATAAGCTGCCGCCGACGCCGTCGCGCTTCCACTACGTGTTCAACCTGCGCGACCTGTCGCGCATGTACGAGGGCCTGCTGCTGTCGACGGCCGACAAGTTCACGAGCGCCGAGCAGTTCCTGCGCCTGTGGCGCAACGAGGCGATGCGCGTGTTCCACGACCGCCTGATCAGCCCCGAGGACAAGCAGATCGCGATGGCCAAGCTCGCTGAGCTGGTGCAGTCGCGCTTCCCCGCCTGCGCCGAGCACGTGTTGGCCAGCCCCATCCTGTTTGGTGACTACAAGCTGGCGCTGGCCATGCTCAACGGCGAGGACAGCGGTGACATGCGGCTGTACGAGGACCTGGGGGATTACGCCGCCATCAAGCCCATGTTCGAGGAGATCCTGAGCCTGTACAACAGCAAGCGCAAGGCCATGAACCTGGTGTTCTTCGAGGACGCGCTGGAGCACCTGACGCGCATCTGCCGCACAATGCGGCTGCCGCAGGGCAACCTGCTGCTGGTCGGCGTCGGCGGTAGCGGCAAGCAGAGCCTGTCGCGGCTGGCGGCCTACACCTCGGGCTGCGACATGTTCGAGATCACGCTGACGCGCGGCTACGACGAGACCGCCTTCCGCGACGACCTGAAGAAGCTATACGGCATGCTGGGCGCCGACAACAAGAAGGTCATGTTCCTGTTCACCGACGCCCATGTGGCGGACGAGGGCTTCCTGGAGCTGATCAACAACATGCTGACGTCGGGCATGGTGCCGGCGCTGTATGATGACTCCGAGAAGGACGGCCTCATCAACAGCGTGCGTGCCGAGGTGGAGAAGAAGGGCCTGCTGGCGACCAAGGAGTCGTGCTGGTCGTACTACGTGCAGAAGTGCCGCAACAACCTGCATGTCGTGCTGGCGATGAGCCCGGTGGGCGAGACGCTGCGCACGCGCTGCCGCAACTTTCCCGGCATGGTCAACAACACGGTCATCGATTGGTTCGAGCCGTGGCCGGAGCAGGCGCTGCAGTCGGTGGCGAGTGTATTCCTGGCGGAGGAGGCGCTGCCCGACGCGGCGCGCTCCCAGATCGTTGAGCACATGGTGATGGTGCACCAGAGCGTGCGCACCTTCAGCACCCGCTTCCTGGAGGAGCTGCGCCGCCACAACTACGTGACGCCCAAGAACTACCTCGACTTTATTAACAACTACAAGAAGGCGCTGGGCAGCAACCGCAAGATGATTGATGAGATGGCGGGGCGCCTTAGCGGAGGCCTGCAGAAGCTGGTGCAGGCGGCGGTTGAGGTGGATGCGATGCAGACAGAGTTGAGTCAGGCCAAGGTGGTGGTGGAGCAGGCGACGAAGGAGTGCAATGAGCTGCTGGAGGTGATTGCCACCAACACCGCGGACGTGGAGACCAAGGCATCGAGCGCCAAGGTCAAGGAGGAGCAGCTCAAGGTGGGGGGAAGGGGAAGGGCTGTGTGAGGG